>OOFJ01120962.1:0-15723 GCA_900323375.1 Benthosema glaciale | reverse complement strand
CTATGTTTGTGTTGCAGATGACGTCAGTGAAGTTCAGTCAGAGAACTCACGAAAAGATTTAACCAATATTTATTATAGAACCAGAATACAGTGTGCATATAATATTTGCGTAATTGGCGTTAGGCTCTGCTACATTGATCTCCCTGCTCGGCACAATTAAACACCATCATTAAACATTAAGAGCAGGGAGATATTATATACAATAACAACCCCCCATGGGGAACAGAGATAACAGAGCCCACCGGTGGTGCTGGGGTGGTGGTGGGAGCAAACATCGCATAACAACAACCTGGAACCATATGCAGAAGGAAGGCAGGAAGAAGCATGCAATCTAGAGAGCTTAAATACCCCGCCCAATTGGTCAGCTGACTGCCACATCAGCAAATGACATTGGTGTCTGCACTACTGAATACGCCCACATAGTAAAGCAGCATATTAACCCCTTGAGAGTATGCATGTGCCCTGCCTAGAGCACAGCACGAAACCTCTCGAGTATATCTGACTGAACTAACTCTGCTGCTGCGCACGCTACGCAACATTTCTGTAGCTTGCTTGGTGTCCTTTTGCAAGTGCTGCAACAGGGGTTGCTGGCCTGTTACCCCGCCAGTCTTTCCTGGAGGTAGGGTGTCTCTCCAGCGTCAACGACCTTCCTCGGTTGCCATCCAGACTTTCCTGGAAGTCACTGGTTGCCCAGGGAGTTCAGTTTGTAAATACATCAAAGGTGCAACAACAGTCTGTTCATACTGTTGCCCTCAGGGAACAAGTACGAGAGCAAAAGTCAGCACAGGCAAACTGAAAAACAGTTCTCACCCACTAAAACACCTTTTATTTTAATTGCATTGAATTGAGAGGTCGAGATTATTGTTGTTTTGAGTTTACACTACTAGATGGAGTAGGAATGCTATATCAGAGAGTAAATATGTCAATTATTACATTTTACTCCTTCAAAAGATAACACTGTTCCTAATGGACGAATCATTACTCACCTTTTTATCATTATCTAGCTGACCATTTAATTGCACAAAATAATTAGCTCAATTTGGAAATGAACTATACCATCTCTGGGTTTGACATACTACACTGATTATCTTTAATAATAAATTACTAATAATTGAATTGTTTCTCTCCACTTTTTGCTGTGGCGACTTGGTAACCCGGCGAGTTCTCCGGTATTCACTCGAGATAGTGACAAAACCTGTGCTATTTATATTGAATATAAATAGTTAATATTTTACATTTAACATGATTGTAGTGGTCAATAAATGCTCCATCAGATGATCACAATGTATAATAGGCCTACTCATGGGAAATCCTGTATTGTAACTTCCTGTAACATTTAGCAGTGTTTCAGCTATAACAGTACTATTATTCCAAAACATAAAAGCAGCTAGGTGGTTTGGGCATTTGGTTAGGATGCCTTCGAGCGTCTCCCTATAGGGACGTCCTCGATGCACGTCCCGCTGGAAGGAGACCCCGGGGCAGACCAAGGATGAGTTGGAGGGTTTATATCTCCAATATCTCCCGGTAGGGAAGTCTGGAGCTCTCTGATGGAGCTGTTGCCCCCGGGACCGACTACAGATAAGTGGCTGAGAGAATGGATGGATACAAAAAAACTGTTAATTAAAAAGGAAAATTATAATGGCTTGGCTTTATCTCAAAAATGAAAACAAAACTGTGACTAGTACTCCAGGTGCTGTAACAAAAACAATAGACCACTAAAAAATACATAGCTAATAATACTTTTAATTACGTTGAGACTTCTTCTTCCCCTACAAATCTTTGTAACAGGAAGTTTACGCTTTAGCCTTGCACAGTTCAAAACAGCTGGCACAGGAACCGCCAGTTGTCATAACACACACACGGCAGAGACAAATAAAGAACCTTGTTTCATTGTTGCACTACTTAGATAGCAACGCACAGTCAGGAAGGCAAACACCAGCAACATGTGGACACTTAGGCCTACACACTCTTACCAGAGTTCACTTCTATTGTCCAGGGTTGGACACAGTGGGAATTAAATTATCCTTCAACTTGAACTGCTGGTGTATTCACTAGCATTCCCCTACGCTAGGCTGGCCTGGCATGCCCTAATCGACAGCAACAAGGCATTATTCAAATAAAACCATCAACTCGGAAGAGAAGGCATATTGTGGATGCAATAGAATTAAATTATTCCTCTCATGGTGATTTTTGTATTGAATTTACAACCGCAACAAAAATCCTTTGCACAAATGTCAGACTTACTGTTTGTAGATGAATAGTTTCCAGTGGTGGAAAAAGTACTCACATATTTTACTTAAGTAAAACTATCAATACTGCAATGTGGAAATACAAGTACAAGTCAGGAATTCAAAAGTGATTTGAGTAAAAGTAC
The DNA here is from genome assembly GCA_900323375.1 of Benthosema glaciale. Taxonomy (NCBI): domain Eukaryota; kingdom Metazoa; phylum Chordata; class Actinopteri; order Myctophiformes; family Myctophidae; genus Benthosema; species Benthosema glaciale. Next base: position 13,349 of record OOFJ01120962.1, on the reverse strand, counting down.
AAAAGTATTGGTATCAAAATGTACTTAAAGTACCAAAAGTAGCAAGTACTCATTATGTGGATTTATTTAAATGTATGAAAATCTTTTGAAAATAGCAGATCTACAAGCTCACAATGCACATTATCACACAATCAAAATCTATACGTAACTAACATTTTTAAATCATTGTAGTGGAGTAAAAGTACAACATTTTCCTCTGAGATGTAAATAGTAACACTACTGAAGATTGGAAATACTCCAGTAAACAAAAAAATACCTACATTTTTAATTAAACAAATGGGCCTACCTCCTAATTGTACTTAAGTACAGTACTTGAGTAAATGTACTTATTAATTACTTTATACTTTACATTTGGCAACAATCACAAAGCAGTGTGAACTCAGCTCAGCTCAGATCGGGTTGCCTTGGCAACCTTAACAGGTTAAACACTCTTTTCATGCTCCAATGTGTAAACGCTGATACAATGCTGAATGCAATGAATGCATACCTTCTCCCTCCTGGTCTGGTCTGCCTCACACTCACAGACACCTCACCACAACCTTGCCAGGCTGGCCTGTGAGATAAGCCACTGGGCTGGCCATCGTCACAAAGACATTGCCATCTCAGGTATCTATACCACTAGTCTTCTAAAGTCAGCCATAATTAGGAGCAATGGGACAGCATCATCATGGCACTGAAGGTACTGTTGTATGAGTCGCAATGCAAAAGTATTAAATAAAAATAAAAGCATTGTTTACATACATTACATTAACAGTTATTCAGAAACTTTTTAAATTCAAGGACGCTCAGTTTTCTCATGTTTATGGCTCGCAGTGATTCTCAGCCATTTTCATTTACTTGAAGGACCCCCAGTTTGACATGCATGAGACTGCAGATGCATATCTCTGGGACCCCAGACCGTGCCCAGAGTTAGAATATCCTTCACTGTACTGTACAGCCTTGTGCGTGGTTTTACCTTCCTACAAAGTTTTCCAGGACGGAGGTCTTCCCTGCGCTCTGGCCGCCCACCACAGCGATCTGTGGCAGGTCCAGATTGTACGGCTGTCCGATGGAGCTGAAGGCGTCCTGGAGACGGTTGACCAGCGGGATTAACTCCTCCATCCCATGGTTGCCCATCGCAACGCAACCCGACCTGGGGCAGGTTTAGTTGGCAGTCTGGCAGATGAAATAGCCTAAACCTACCGCCTGTAAATAGTATTATATTGCGGTTCTACTTCTACAACCATTAACTCTTGTGTTCTACACCAGCCAAAGGATTAACATCGTTGATAAGAACTACTTCGAACTAATGTAGTCGATAAAATAAAGAAACATAATAAGCCGCTCATGAAAAAGCCCTGTCCAACTTTTAAGAATCTACACCGCGGCCAAGCAGACGCAGACGAGTCGTGCGTGCGTCTATCCGGGCGGCGGGGCTATTCGAGGTGGTGCCGCTGTGGTTGTTACACACCCAAAGTTCCTACTTCCTAACATCTCTCAGATACTCTAATCTTAAACCGGAAGACGGATAACAGTATATTTAGATTTGGACTGTTTAGTTTTCATTAAACGTATATAAGTTTTAACAGGCTAGTTAGCTTCGAGCGGCAGTCGTACAGTCTACAAGACAAACTTTCTATTTTGACAGCACTGTAATGTAACGGGCTGAAGTTTCCTGTCCTGCGCATGCGCAAATATCAGCTGTCAACTTTAAAGTGCCTGTTCATTTGGACAACGCAATGCAAAACATAGACAGAAATTCAGAATCTGCAGCCTACTAATTTGACTTGACAGACTGAGACACCAAACATGTTGTCCTCCATAAATGGATGACCATGGCCATAGCCTGGCTTTGCAAGCCTGCTCTACACAGTAGTGCGAGTAAGTTGCACAGTGCACTGCACACCCACATCATGACTGCAAGTCTGCAACTGTAACCATGGAGCACTAGTATTCATCTACTGTAAATAACACTGCTGCATTCTTTGGCAATGACAGGGTGCACCGAGTAGTACACTACTACATTCTAAACTCATATTAGGGAAGGGGCTTCTTCTGTAAGCAATCAAAGGAACCGTTTTCACTGTGATAAAGACAAAAATCTGCATGTTAATGAGTTAATATAATTATTTACAATTCATGTACTAACAGAAAAGTTGGTTAAATAGACGGGTAAATATCTCACATAACATATTTACGTTTTTTTGTTTGTATAGTGAGGGTGAGTGGAGACAAAGATGGAAAGACACCAGTCAGCCCATGACATTGCAGTTACTGTAATGTGTGCCTACAACAAATGTACACAAACTAACAGACACACCAATTACATTCAATTTAGTAGGACAAAGTAATGCATGATTTAGAATGACTCACTTGCTTGAAAACACTGCAGTAGGCAGTGTGTATGAACTGTTCCTGAACACAACATATAACATGCAACTGCTGCCCTGTGTGCACTCAGCATAATACATCTGGCATCAGCTGAAACTGAATTTCCACCTTTTATAAAGGTGGACTCTCGTCATAACATCTGAGCTTGTATTGTATTCCTGTGAGAGTTATCAGTGTTAAACCAACATTGGTGACATATCAAAATCTGTGACTCCAGTAGCTGCTGTTTTAGGTTTGATGTCTGATCCAGTGCCTGTAGTATAAAATAAAACCAAACTGTTCAACCTGGTGAGACATCTTGATGGGATTTCTACTCATAGAGTCATAGACTACAGTAGGTAGGTCACCAATGTATGGTTCAATTAGGGAGGGGGGTCATGCCAGATTCCCTCTGTGTGTGAGAGAGAGTACAACATTAAATGTAATGTTGGTTTTACCAAGCACAATTGACTACAACAAGACACAAAAACAAAATAGTTTACTTCTGATTGTGTAATATGTTGTATTTTGTATTCAAAACCAATATACCAATACCACCACCCTTAGCAATTTGCAGCACCTTCACAACTTTGTTTACGTCCTTAGTGATGGTCGTTGTTAGGCTGAGATCCTCTGACATTCAGGATCTCCTTTTGGCCGTCTTCGCTCGGCTCATTGTCATTGATTCATCTCGTCTTCCTCAATGGCACACAACCTCATGCAACCTTCAGGCCTTTTAACATCTCAGCAATGTCTATATGTGGGCTGGAGGTTCCTGTAGAGTTGTTATTGGATAGCGCACTCTGCAGACTCTTGGCTGCCTGGTTGAGGAACACGGGGACTGTCTGGGGGCCGTCCTCCTCCTCCGACCGAGAACACAGAAGCACCTCGTTCACCTCCCCATCAACCCCCTGAGAGAACACGCGGGGGAACACGCCGCGCACGCACTCCACCACACTCTTCCTCAGCACAGAGTCACGACACACAAGGTTCAGCATGAATACACCTGGTTCATGAGAGACAGGGGCGAAGAATAGAGATGTAAGGAACACGGGACTCTCGTAAATTAAATAAACAATATAATGTGAGCAACATAATATAATAGAATTAGTTACTGTAAGTAAATATGATACCAGTTATTGATACTGTACCTCTGGGAGTTAGCAGGCTGAAGACTTTCTTCAGGAAGGACATTTCTACAAAGCCAGCGGGAGGGCAGCTCATACCCACAGAGTTATCCTTACTGTCCACGTCAAACATGATGACGTCAAACAAACGACCACCTGACGATGGAGACAAAAAATACTAGTATACAAATGTTGCATTATTGTCAATATCACATTATGCAGTCCTCCAATGCTGTTTTCCTTCCGTCTTGGTTTGGTTCATTGTGACTTGATACCTGTCCTGAACACTCACCTTCGTTCGCCAAGGCATTAATGCGTTCTAGGCCATCGCCGACCGTGACGGTCAAGCGGTCATCGGGTCGGAAGCCAAACCATTGCTTTGCAACCTCCAGAATGACAGGGTCTAATTCCACAACCTCGACACTGGCACCAGGGACAAAGTCCCGCAGAAACTGAGGCAGGCCTCCTCCACCAAGCCCCACCAGGAGCACGGAAACAGGGACATCTGGCAGAGGGCATAAAATTGTTATGGTCAGAGTAGACAGGCAAATTGTAATATTAGAAAAAAGAAGTTGGTCTCTTCCATCTGGCAGGTTAATGAGTATGTGGTCTTTTGTTCACTTTTAGCCTCCATCACAAAGACGAAAGACGCAAAACAAATGAACAAAATACTCTGCTTGCCAGAATGTGAACCTGGACATTTTGACTACTCTAAAGTTTTATGTTAGGAATGTTTAGTATGGGTCCCCAGCATGTAGAAACTACCGGATGCTAACTTGCATATGTTGAGCAATTTTCATAATTGGCATAATAAGTTGGGGTACCACTGATAACCTATACAAGGAAAATATTTAAAATTTTTCATCATGCTTTAAGTAGCATGTGACATGTCTAACTAGGGGGTTTTCATGATGCCGAATCCATTGCAAGCATTCATTGTGTACGAAAAACATTCCTTGGGCTAAATTCGGCCATAGGCACTTGCCCAAATGTGCTGACCTCATCACATTTGTGATGACGGCCATGGCCGATTTAATGCATAATGAAAATTTGAAATATTTGCCTTGTATAGGTCAGTGGTACCCCAGCTTATTATGCCAATTATGAAAATTGCTCAACATATGCAAGTTAGCATGCAGCAGTTTCTACATGCTAGGGACCCATACTAAACATTCCTAACATAAAACTTTAGGCTACTCAAAATGTCCAGGTTCACAATGGAGCTCTATGGGCTGGCAAGTAGACTAAAACAAGAACAAAATAAAAAAAACTTGCGCAGACACACCTTTGTTCTGTGGGGTTCCCAATTGAAGCATGGCAAAGCCAGCCACCATGATTTCATGGTGAGTACAGCAAAGGAAGCCACTGTCCACTGAAAGGGAGGTGGAGGACGTTTTAGGAGGGGCTGTCGGTTTGACCTTCTTTCTGTTCTTCTTTTTGTGACTTGATGCTGTGGAGCGAGTACAAAACACAAAAGCGGTAAGTAAAACATTTATTGCTAGAGTGTTATGGCGCTCAACAAGAACAGTGGTGAAAAAAAGTGCAGTTAAAAAGGAGACTGACCTGTATGTGGGAGAGAAAGGCGGCTCTCTGATTGGACAAGGCCAGAATTAGACAAGAAGACCAGTCTGCGATAGAGGTCTCCATCTCCTCCTCTCACATCCTCTACGGAGTACTCCCCACTCAGCTCACTCACACCTTTACTAACCACTTCTCTCCAACCCAACTCACCACCCACTGACAGGAAGGGTACCTGGATGGAGACAGGAGAGGCAACCATTCTACAACTATTGCACAAAATCATTTTGTCCTCATATAGGGAGCCAGGATTAAGAAAAGCAAACTACACTAACACAGAATGTTCTGAAACGTATCCGTGTTCTCATTAGTTCCAAAACAAATTTCAGTCCACTTTATTTTCCGGGGGAAACAGTCTTACGCACAAACGTGGAGCAAGCCGTGGCAAAGGAATGCATGTGCGCATAGCCTGTGATGCATGCCTACGCATGTTCCCTGTTCGTGCATGAGACTATTTACACTATTAGTGTAAAATACTGTTTTGGAAGTAATGAGAACACCGAGTGGATACAGTCCTACTACAGGCCAAAAAAATTCATTTTTTTTAACCTCTGCATAAAGCCAGAGGAAAGTCTCACGGCCGAAACGTTGCTCTCCTAATAAAATAAATCTCTTGAACCAGCATGTGGCAGTGTGCTGCTCGATTCTCTCCTACCTATACTGCCTTTGTTATTACCTACGTACCTGCTTGTAAAGGAACCAGGTATGCAGAGGTGTCCTCTTCACCTCTGCATAAATAAATAGCTTTTTTCTGGGAGATAGTTTCTGAACTAGCACCGTTCGGAATAGCCGACTTACGGATGTGTGTGCAGTGCACCTCTTGACCGCTAGTAGCTACAGGATACAGATCACCGATACAGGACACTGAATTATACTATGAGAGTAGTACAGTGTTGGAGTTTTTACTTTTTACATAGTTTTGCTGTTGTTGATAGGGGAAAAAAAAGTAATTCTGGGGTTAAGCATTGAGCAGTAATTAGGAATCATTTTACCTGTTGGTTGGTTGGCATACCAGGGGGAGCCAGGTCCATCACCATTGGTGAGAGCTCTGCTTGGACAGCCTGTATGTCTGTGTACTCCTGGTTTCTGTGCATTGCTACAACAACTAACCGTCTGAAGTTGGCGCTGGCTGCCAGCTGGCTCCGCCCCTCACTGGAACCATACTGCCAATCAGTCTCTCTGCCCTGTGGAACTAAAGGGCACGCAGAGCAGAGGAGCGGTCAGACAACATCACAAGTTGACTAGTATAAGTGTGACAGTTGATTCTACCCCTCCACAGGAAGACGTGGAGTAAGACTCACCAATAAATATGGCAAAGTGATTTGCCCTGGGCACCTTGGCACCAGGGGCGCAGTCTTGCACTGTGAGAGTATATCTGGGCAGACCAGTTTTGGCATTGCACAGGGTGAGTGAGAGGTTAGAGGTCGCATCCGTGCCCGTTTGGAGCCTCTTTCTCAGGATAGCGTACGCCTGGCGCTCCTTCACTGCGGACAGGAGCTCTGGCACCTGTGCCAGGCGGGCTGGGGCTCCATCCTCACCGATGCATAGCTCCAGAATGGGCATGGGCATTGGCTGTCGGAACTTGGTGCAGATTAGAACGAAGACTGGCAGGGCGAAGGAGTCCTCCTGACTCGCCGGGTCCTCCAGACAGTGGAGTCTCACTGCCCACCCCATCTGAACAAAGTGCTCCACAGCCAGTCTGATCACACTCTCCTGGGCCAGAGTCACACAGACGTACCTGCCACCTACACTTAATACACGGCCAACCTGCAAGAAAAATACAATTGTGAGGAAAAAAATATGTATACACATTATTATTGATTATTCTTCATTGTCGTGAGTTGTCTGGATTTCTGACTTGCTAGATTTGTGATTTGCTGACTAGATATCTATAATTTTCCACCTTTTAATATATTTTTTATAAGTCTGTGCTAATGACGTACACCCTTTATGTCTGTGTGTGGAGGTTTCACAAAATAAACCAATAAAATGTATTTAAAAAAGCACTTCTGACTAAACCTCCTCCTAACTCCATTGAGCCCTCAAACTGTCGGACAAACCACCTAACCACCCACTTGAGCTGCATTTGGGTAAAGTGATGATTATCATTATTATTATAGACACATTCAAGTATCTGACAAATACAATGTATAAAGTAAGTCACCATATCATCTTTGATGACGCAGTGTCGTGTTGTTCTAAATACATTTAATTTCCTGAAAAGTAATATTTTGGACATAGCTGTTTTCTCCCAACAGGGTCTGTGCAAACTCCCAGCGTTTCACATGCATTGATCCTAGGTCTCTCACCTCAGTGAGCATTCTTTTGGCGAGTGCCCCTTCCTCCTCAGACGCCATGGCGTCCAGGGTGCCCTTGTCCAGCGTGGCCTGGTAGCTGGCATCCTCATAGGGCGTCTGCGTAGCATCCACTTGATGGTAAGTTAGGTCTGGGCGTCGCTCAGCATTTCTCTGGTTCATGTGGGTCACCACCGTCTCGCTGATATCAATGTTGGTCAGATGTTTGTAGCCCACGTCATATAGCTGTTCACTGAGCTCCGAATTGCCACAGCCAACCACCAGCACCTGAACGATTCAAATAAATTAATCAAATTGTTCTGAGACCTGTCATGCAGTATTTTGTATTGACAGTACTTTACTTTCCTACCCATTCTGCAAACTGTTAATAGAATTTTCAATCAATCAGTACAAGATTTACTATTGAGGAGTAATACACATCAACATTAATCCAACACAACGCAACATATTGACAGTGCTGTCAAACAAGTCTATTAAAAGTTGAATCTGCAACACAATTTTATACCATATGTAAAGGGAGTCCCTGCTTCATCTCTCTCAGTTAAGGTCAAATGGTCCTTAATTGGCCTGAAAAAGGTTGAAGACCCCTGCAGAATAGCATTCATTATCTTTGAACATAATAATTGAAGCATGCATTGCAATTTGCAAGGCCTGTCAAAGAGGGATTTTTGTTTTTACCTTATCTTGGGTTTTGATGTATTTATGCAACACGCCGCACAGTTTGTTATAATCTCCATACCACTCAAAGGATTTCTCTCCACGCGTCTTGAAAAACCGTTCCCAGTATTCTGCCGAGCTGAACTCCTCGGCAGTGCGAGGTAGGAGACTCATTGCGTATTTTAATGTTATGAACTTATTAATCAGTTCGATGTGCTAGTGGTCTGTCTCTCCACATGGTACTTCGAATGGACTTGTTTACCCGGACCATGTTTCTAGCTGTACTGCTGTCTGATTGGACGATTTGCCCTGGGGAGGAGTTCAAAGCTGCTCGGTGATTGGTTGAGGCCGTTAACGCACTTGTTTCATTGGCTGCCACTATGCCGGAAGTGTTCTATTCGCGGAAAAGTTTGGTCCGCCTCTGTAAATCTTCCTGAAGATAGTCAAGGAAGGTAAGTTCCTTGAAGATCAGTCAAGAAAAGATAGACAGCATGGCTGTTCCTGCTGGTAGGTCTGTGGTTTTCGTGACTGGAAACGCGAAGAAACTTGAAGAGGTATGTTATTATTATTGTTGTTGTTATAATTCACGTCTAAATAGATAAATGTCATCGATTTGAGAATATAAGTTTGTCCAGGCTACGTTTCCTTCTATGCTTGCTGGTCAATACTCCGCAAACACTATTTTTAATATCTGGCAGATATTAAAAATTGCATCTGGATTATCCATACATTTATTGCGTGGTGTACACTATATGGAATACTAGCCGTTAGAAGGTAACAGGAAGAGTGGGCATTAAGGAACAGTGGGCACCACCTCGAAGTAAAATTGGCTATGTGGAAACTATAAGGATATACATGATTAGAACATATTTGAACATTTCACAATAAAATGTCTAATATATTGCTACAAAACCTCACCTGTCTATCCAATCCTTTTTGGGCATAAAAAAGAAGTTAAAGTCTGATAATGTTGCACTGTGATGATGATTACAATTTATTACCACTGACTCAACCACACATGGAGACAGTGCTACAAATTATAATGCCACAGTGGCTATGCGGCTATGCATTATGTGATACATGCTTTGTAGGCGGCTAGGGCTACTGTAAACCCATGTTATTCCTCGTTTCCAAACAATCCTGTAACTATCACAAATATAACTTTGAGTGTCATTCTTTCAGGTTATCCAGATCTTGGGAGACAAGTTTCCTTATAAACTCATATCCAAGAAGATTGACTGTAAGTATAAATAATGACGATGAATAATGTATTCATGGATAGTCTTCGTAATGGCTATCATTTCTTACTTGAACTCTTGAACATGTTCTCATCCAGTGCCTGAATACCAGGGAGAGCCAGATGAGATCTCCATACAGAAGTGTAAAGAGGCAGCATGTCAGGTAGGGGGCAATATATGATCACTTCAGGTATGGGTTTATGAGTGTGTCACAATTGTTTTTAAATAGCAGATCTACAAGCTCATAGTGTATCACTTCATGCCGCACCATGAGCTTGTAGATCTGCTATTTTTGTGTGCAAATCTTTAAATACTGTTTGCTGTATCGTTTTTTTTACGTGAACATTTTGCATCTCAAACCATTACTTCTGGGCGTCCCTGGAACAAAATATTTTGAGGATTCCGCGGCCAAATTCATATCACTTTGGGGCTCCTTAACATGATTTATTTTCACTCAGATTTATAAGACATTTGTATGTTCGTAATGGGGTAATAATTATATTATTATCATTCAGATTGATGGGCCGGTGATAGTGGAGGACACCTGCCTGTGTTTCAGAGCCCTGGGGGGTCTTCCTGGTCCTTACATGTCAGTGTACCATTTAATATTAAATTACTGTATTTTGTTCCTTTTTGTTTGCGGTTGTGAATTCATGAGACTATAATAGGTTGTCTCTTTTTTTGCAGAAAATGGTTCCTTGATAAACTGAAGCCAGAAGGTAAGATATAAATATTAGATGTCTCTTATCAAACATAACTACAGTTATATATTATTACGGTATATACTGTATCTAAATATTAATGAGTTGTAGTTGTGTTGCTTGTTTTTGCCAGGGTTGTATAAGCTCCTAGCTGGGTTTGAGGACAAATCAGCCTGGGCTCTCTGCACCTTTGCCTTCACTGCTGGGAAAAATGAGCCAGTACAGCTCTTCAGAGGGATAACAGAGGTCAAAATCTCCCTATCTCTCTCTCTCTCTCTCTCTCTCTCTCTCTCCTCTCTCTCTCTAACTCTAACCTTTTATCTTTAACCTTTTTCCTTGTATTGACACATTTTTGTTGTTGGTATTTCTAGGGGTCTATTGTGGATCCCAGAGGTCCTAGAGACTTTGGATGGGACCCCTGTTTCCAACCTGATGGTTATGACAAAACGTAAGCAAGGATGTTGCATGTCCCAGTAATGTCACAAGAGGGCGCCAAACATTAACTATCCATTTATTCAAGCTCTGCATTTGCATCTGGGCTTGTTCATTGTTGGATGTATTTCCATTTGTCCAGTACAATTTATTTCACAGTATGCATCCCCTTTCACCTGCAGCTATGCTGAGCTGCCTAAAGATGTAAAGAACACGATCTCTCACCGCTACCGGGCACTGGCAGCCATGTCTGAACACTTCTCCAAGTTAAACAATGACACGCCACAGAGCAAGAAAAAGAAGCAGGAAGATTGAACCAATCATAGAGGCTCTGAAGCTAAACGGGTCAAACCTTCTATCGTTACATACCTCATTATTGACATGGTTTCATTGAATACAGTATACTGTAGGTGGCTTGTGCATTTTATAAATTCTGACTGTTTATGGTAACGTGCTTGGGGGTATCCGCTCCACAAAAGGTCCGGTATCTATTGCCTGTTTGTTTTTAAATAAACATTTTGTTTAACTCTAACTCAATTTTGCTTCTTACTTAATTTTGCTTCTTCTTCTTAGTAAAAACATACTGCTTCCATTTTTAGCTGAAGATCAGGATGTCCTCCAGATCCAGATAACATGGAAAGAGTGGAAATTGTTTCAAGACACAGTGGATGTTTGAGCTTTTCTTTCCAAGTACTGCCAGCAAATGGCTTGGAGGAGCGCATAAATTAGGATGGGCTCCAGGGTCCTGATGAGAGCAGCAGACAGCACCTGGGCTCAGACTGGCTCCTGACGGGGGCGACAAGAGTAGGGTGGGAGTGTGAGTACAGGATGGGGGTTTAGAGACGGTTGTGGGAGGAGGGTTTCTGGATTGTTCTGTACAGAGATTATAGCCAGGGAGTCTGGTTTAAAAAGAAGGGGAAAAAAAGCATTACCCTGGGGGTGGGTGTCTCGGAGAAGGCACTGTGCCAGCACCTGTTGACTGATGCCTCCCAGATGTACGGAAAGAGCAAGAATGCACACGTACATTTTGTCCTTTGTGGGTAAGTGGAAGTAATGGCAAATAGTCGCACAGAGAGAGCCAACAGCAAACACTCAAACTAACTAATATACAGTACTGAAATGGCCTGGGTAATGACATTCTGAAAGAAATAAAATTCTGTCACAGTATATATATAGTACAGTGATGTATACATTTCCTTCTCTCAGCTCTTCTCCCTTAAGGCCTGTTTTCTGTTCAGTTGTATTCTATTCGAAATTCCCTCTATTTTCAATTCTTTGTACAACACAATCATCAACAGTATCTGCTTCAAAACTACACTTTTACCTGTGTCTGTGAAGCCTTTAAATCTTAAACGTGTAACTATTATGTTGTCTTCACATTCAGAGGGTTTTTCTTCTAGTGCCATACTTCTTCTGACACCTTGAAATAGGGTTCACGTTATCCAAACCCTGACCGTATAATTAACCTTTTTTGACAGTAAACTGGTATTTAATATGGTAAACATGTACACAACACATGTTCACTGTATGAAGATGGATCGATTTCTATATTTTGCACATAAACATCACATTAGAGCTACAATTGATTGTTGTTTAGTTTATATTGGTTTAGTTAGTATTCAATGCAATGAATCTATCCTATATTAAAATTAGCTAATGGGAGGGCAGGCCGGCAGCCATGCCACGTTCCTTTTGAGACCCAGGAAACTTTTACAAAATACACATTAGAAAAGGAATGATTCTACATAATGGCTATTATTCTATTATGCAGTCTCAGCAACAATACAGGGTCCCAGCCAGGCCCTGAATGTTTATAACATTTATAAGTGTTTTTCACCCTTTTCATATCAAAGCCCATTATATATCGGCATTTGAGCCACAGACCACCATTTGATGTGATTTAGCCTCTCAGACCTAAAAGGTTTAATACTTTTGTCGTTGAATATGATTTTGCCCACAATGACATGCTGTATTGATGTGTATGCCATAGGAGATAACATCCAAATGTTGATTGTAAGAACAGTTCTACATTCTCTAATTGTGTAGACTTCTTATAAATGTAGTAATGCAGGTGTCTATAATAATTCAACTATTTTTAAGATATTTTTGGGGCTTTTCTGCCTTTAATTGACAGCAACAAAGTAAGCTCACAGGAAATTGGGGGAGAGAGATGGGGAGTGACACACAGCAGGGATCAACAGGATCGGGAGTCGAACCTGCGGCACGCTGTCAGGTTGGATTAGCAGCCTAGCAAATATGGGTCTGTTTGATTTCATTTTATGCTCTCAATATAGTGAAAGATCTAATAAGGGTCCATTTGGTTACCAACTCTCCATCATTTAGCCATGGACCACCTGGAACCTCCTCAAGGACCACTGGTTAAAACCACTGATTTATAGAACTACTACTGATGTCTCCAAACCCTCACCATCAGGAAGAGCAGTAAGGACAATCTCACTCACACTCTTCTCAGAAACAGACAAAAACAAGCAACATCCAAGGTACTTGTAGATTGTGTGTAAACATGTCTATTTCCATTATGATCATGGTACTATCTTTAATGAAGGGAAGTGGTGATGCTGAGATTACACAGAGGAAAGGTCCTGTCTTTATGAGATCTTGTGCCATTATAATCTCACCGGGGGATGGAAAGGGTTTGATGTGGCCCCTTATTCATTATGTAAGCTTTATCCGAGCTCGACTATAGTAAAGGACTTGTCACAGTATGCCATGACAACTCTTACTGCATATATAGCCTGCAGTTAAAACCTTGAGCATGTGTTCTTTCTTTCGTTTTCTTTCTGTTTTTTATAAGAGCACATAACCATGGATACAAGGGGTTCTGTTTCATGTATTTCTAAATCTAAGAGGGTTTGCTAAATCTTCAAAGAGGCTATAAATGAGGGTCATTTTCTTTGTTTAACATTTCCATAAATTCTGACTTTCTCTTGA
>OOFJ01120961.1:0-13519 GCA_900323375.1 Benthosema glaciale | reverse complement strand
GCAGGACCAGAGAGCAGCCCGGCCCCCCGCCTTCTCTGCGTTCCCCGCCAGCCCTCATGCACCGCACCCGCAGGTAGGGACACATGTGAACAAGGGACGTCCACTCCACACGCAGACATTAAGACATTATCCCTTTTATCCGTCTCTGTAAAACAGACCAATTATAGCAGATCGACAAGCTCACAACATTTGTGGATTACAAAGACAATTAAAATGAATATATGTAAATCTCCATAATATAATTATTGTGAGTGTTTTGGTTTTTCCCGCACCAAACGGTAATAGTGATTGTGGTCTCGTGTCTCACCCGCAGGAAACCAGCCACACTGCCTCAGCGGTCCTCATCGCGGTCCTCACCCTGGCGCTGGCCGCGCTCATCTTCCGCCGGATCTACCTGGCCCACGAGTACAAGTTTGACTATGACCTGTGACGCTTTTGCTCGCCGGGCCCCGCGTATAGCCGAAAAGCCAGTAGCTCGTCTGTAAGCATATATTAGCTTCCCAGTTAACCGCTTCTCCTCCTGCTATAGTTCTGCCACGCCTAGCGCACCCACCCCCACACCCCTCCTCCATGGACAGCCTTGGGTTTTCTACACCGAAGCCAGACTGAAGACTGGCTTTAAAAAAAAACAACAACAAAAAAACGGTATTAAACTGAGGTAATGTTTGGCGTTGCAGATATTCTCTTTCACCACTCGAACCATGTATGTGCAGGAGACCTCTGTTTTCACTGGGTAGGGGGGAGACTTTTCATTCCCGAGGAGGAGGCGCCGGTCGACTCTACGACGTGAACCCCTCCAAGGAGGCGGTGTGTTTTTAACCACTCAAGCCCTATTTTATATATGAAAATGAAAAATAGCCCATCTACAAGCTCACGATGTGTGTGTGTGTGTGTGTCAAGTCGTGAGCTTGTATATCTGATCATTTTTATTTTAATTTTCAAAAAGGTTTGAAATTTTCCACCTACAATATCATGCCCAAAATAGGGGAGCCGGGTCGAAATCGTAGATTTGCTGAGTCTATAGTGTCCTGCTTTTTTTTAATTTTTATTAATGAGTCATGTTTGTTGTTTATTCAACAAGCATTTACCATCCCTCTCTGTCCTTTTAGGTACTTGGGTTTGCTGCTTGCTATCCTTATTAAATGTTAATTAAAACTGTACTATAACGTGAACAATGAAGTTTAATGAATATCGGTGGTAACCTTGGTGGTGCGGGCTCCTGCAAGAAAATTGTTTTATTACACAAAGATATACTGTAGGCCAGTGGTTCTCAAGGTGGGGTCCAGGCACCCTCACTGTTCCTTGAGGCGGTTCCAAATAGACCCTTGCAGGTCTATAACTCTGACAGGGTATTTGTACATTCTCAGAATTATGGCAGTCCCGGAGGAGGAGGAGGAGGAGGGGGGGGCTTGAGAATCACTGCTGTAGACTATGTGAGCAAGATATGTGTCATCCATCTACCTTATTGATTCTGTGTTTGGGGCCGCAATCGGTTCACTCACTGCATTGTGGCATACAGTGTAAGAGATTTCCCATGAGTCCCTATTGAAGGGAATAAGATCTTGCCTGACTGACTCTGTGTGGGTCGCTGGGTAAATCTGCTTACCGAAGTACAAAAAAAAAAAAAAGATGAGAAAATGTGCTTTGAAGTGTTCATCACTACAGCAGCGCTTGTTTAATAGTGTGACCGCGTAAGGGCCCATTTGCACTGGTAGAAATTAATGAGGCTTTTGCCAAAGATTAAAAAAAATTGCGTGGCGTGAATGAATGGACAGATTCAATGTGGCACCAAGGACATTCGCTACGAATGCAGGGATGACATTGGCAATCTTAAAGACTGACGGTCCCACTTAGTGAGGCCGTCCCATGACAGAAAAGTCCAGACGGCAGACATTTGCCACGGCTATAACGCATGCTGTCATGAAAGTGACCTAAAACCAAGACACTGAACCCCAATTTTACTAAGTATTTTGTAGTCAATTTGACGAAGATGTGACTCAAATGCCTGATTTACAGATGCAAATCTGTCCTTTAAGTCATCACTTCCTTCTAGCCATGATATACCCCCCCCGCCCAACAATAATTTATTTTTTTAGTTTGAGTTTATAGTTGCCCCATCTTTTTTTTACCAGTGCAATCCAACTACTATATCTCTTTGGGACTATATAACTGCTCCATATTATTTGTTGTATTCCCATTAGGACTTCATCATTCTCATTGATTCTCAAAAATAGCTGGGAAGCAATTTAATGTTTCACGTCGTAGCCTGGGTCTCGTGACTCCAATTTACAAGATGGCTGCCTTCACACAGCCCAGACCAGTGGTTCTCAAAGAGGGGTCCAGGGACACTCAGGGTTCCTTAAGGCGGATTCCAAATGAATCCTTTTGGGTCTGTAACTCTTGAGAGTGTACAAAATGGTCCATTTGTACGCTCTCAGAGTTCTTTTGAATCCTTTTGAAATGAAAATGTTTCAGGATCACTGGCCCAGAGGTAGCCATAACACTTTACAGGGGAACATATACCTATTATGTTTGTCATTGTACTTGAGCCATGTGTTATATGTTGTCCAGGTATTTTATTCAGGGCATGGGTGAAAATAATAACAGACACACACACACACACACACACATTGCAAACGTGCAATTTATGAAGGTCTTTTTAATATCTTGCTGCCTTCTCTCTCTCTCTCTCTCTCACACACACACACACACACACACACACACAGAACGTAAATCACTTTAATAAAAATATTATAATTATATTGCCTGTGTTATTTGTTGATGTTATGTCTCAAAGTTTCTTGGAATCTTTACACATTTGGTTCCTTTGAAGAGAGCATCCACTAGGGTTAGGGTTAGTGGCAATGTCTTTGAAATGTACCGTTTTCAATTAAGTTGTGTTATAGGGCCAGGTCCCAACAAGCTGTTTAGGCTCCACATATAGAGCAGAGAAATGCTTTATAATGCTGAAGTAGCAGATCTACAAGCTGTTGAGAGCTTAGATCAGCTATTTTCACCAAATGTTAAATACAATTTGAATGGGAAGGAAGCATACACAGGCTGCAGTCATGGGGGTGGTAAGAGCAAGATGGACAACAATCAAAGTGATCACCAGTGATTGTGCACAGCTTGTGCATGTAGCTAGAACTTGTGCAATTCACAAAAGGTAACATTTCAAATTGCTGCAGCAGACACTTGAAAGTTCGATTAAGTTTTCATGATTTATTTTGCTGACTCTTTTGAATGCAATTTTGAATCACGCTGAGCTCAATTTCTAGAAAAAAAAACATGATTTCTGACTTGCTAATACGCATAATCCACCGAGATAGGCTATACTTAGTTCCATGTGGGAGTCCCTCAAATGGTTTTAATGGGACTCCTGCCTGCCTGACCTAAAGCTTAATGATAATGGTTTATTTCAGCGGCCTCTGCACAGAGCACACCAAAACGAGCACATGGCCAACAGCTGCCTCATAACGCACGGGGTTCACTTTATATACGAATGTTTAATAGGGAAAAAAAATAAGGGTTTTAAATAGCCAGCTAGGGGAATACTTTTGGAAGGTGGCGTGTGGCAGACAGTAGCTATAGCCTAGGCTACTACAAATCCTGGTATTACGTCAGGATAAGTGAGGAGGATGCCCTGGCTTGTCTGCTGCTGGTCCTGATGCTGCTGCTGCGTGCGGTGCAGCGCAGCGGTCCACAGCGCGCACGAAGCCATTTAGAGCCGGATCATCTCTGCGATGCGTAATGTCACACCTCCGCCTCTGACAAGGAGATGGTTCAGTGCAGAAAGTCCTTTAATCGGGCGCGGCGTGAAAGGGCTCTCGCTGTATACTCATTCGAGGACTGTTAAAGTTCGCGTCTGATAATGCCATATTATACCAGGCTTTTGTTTTTACTTTTTTGCCTTATTGTCATCGGCGAGTGCCGATCAAAGACTAGAAGTCACCGAAGAAAACGGTGGTCTGTAGCTGTGGATTCCCACAAGACCGGCAAGTAAGTGTTTTGTTTTGTCTCTATTTAATAAGGTCACCTTCATTAGTAGGCTATATAGCCGACAGCCGTTCGGTCCTTTTGTTGCAGCGCAACATAGCCCATCTTGTACTTGTAGGACTAATGTTTGATTTATAGTAGGCTGACGTTAAGATGCGTGCGTAAAGATGTGCTTACTTATATCCAAAGCGCAGACGTGTATGTATACTCCAGCCAGGCAGATGATGGAGTAGCCTACTGATCTTTGACTGCTTGTGGAATATACCCCACAGCAGCAGCAAAGATGCAGGAGATTATAAAATGCCATTTACATATATTTCCCCTCCGGGAGCTTCACTCACATATGGAGGGAATGTGATAGTTTTGACATTTTTTGAATGGGTTTATAAGATGTCTATTTCTGTCACTGAAGAAAGACAGCCCCGGGTTAAAGTGGGGCATAATCAGTATGCATCCAAATTAAATTATTATGCTACTATATTGTAGGCCTAATCTGAAATATGTGACGTTTCTCTGAATTGAAACAATATGATCCCATATTGTAGCCAATATTATATTCCCTAAAAACATTTGTTTTATAAAGCGTTATACTCTAGTGTTCTACATTGTGTGCTTACCAAACAATAACCTTTACTCTTCGTCGTAGCCATTGTGCATCTCTATTCATCATAAAAGTATAGCTACCCTACATCATTTTGCAATTTTGTAATTCACACAACGTGTAGACAGCTTGTTTCTCAAGAAAGAGCCAATGCATAAATGTCCCTGTGTCTCCACGCTCTGGTCAGCCCCCTCTCCAAGAAGATGGTGGATGGGACCAAAGTTCGCAGGGCGAAGCAGGACCACCTGCTCCGCGTGGATGACCATGACTTCACCATGAGGCCAGCTTTTGCAGGTATAGCCACTGGTTGCAAAACGTTTGAGCTCAAGACCCAAAAGAAAAAACTTGACATTTGCCTACTCAGTGGCCCACCAGGCGTTCAACTGGAGAGTGTACAAATTAAACCTTTTTTGTTTGTTTGTTTGTTTGTTTTTGCAGCCCGATCTATTCCACACAGTAAAATTCTCAGTGTTAATTTAACTCCTGGGCAGTGACGGTCCTTTTCTGGACCCCTGGTGGGCCCTGGACCAGACGTTGAGAACAAAATGACCTACCCTATTCGGGAGGTGAACCCTATTTGGCGGAAATAGCCAATCTACAAGCAATCACAACGTGTCTCAATGCAACATGTTGTGAGCTTTTAGATCTGCTATTTTCTGGCAAAGAGATTAGCTGTAGAGGGGGAAATATAGGAGTGGACCAACTAGAATACCCCCATATGGTTTAAGTACTTAACCACTATCAACTTGGTGTCATTCATTATTGGCAAAGATTTGAAAATGGTTTACAGTACATGTGAAAATAGCTAAAACAACCGATCTAGGTGGCCTAGTATAGAACCCGGGTCGTACTCCAGTCAACTAAATAACTGTATTTTCGCTGGGTCGTATGGCAAAGTATGAAATAGGGGTTAAGTGGTTAATCTCCGCCAGGTCATGCACAAAACATATTGTATTGTGATAATAATGTGGTCATCTGAGTGAAATTATTGCTTGTTAGGTGGCCGGTGGATGGTGGTACTGGGTACGATCGTACGTAACATGCCCATATTTGTAGACCACTTTAAACTAGATTTGAAGGCTGCTTAGCGGCCCGAAAATCTCGTTATGAATAATCTTTTCAGCTGTGCACCTCGTAGTGCCCTCATAGAGTACTTCGTAACTATAAACTAATACACCAGGGCTGGGGAACCGGCACATGACCACTTAGTAACTACAAACTAATGCACCAGGGCTGGGGAACCGGCACATGACCACTTAGTAACTATAAACTAAATACACCAGGGCTGGGGAACCGGCACATGACCACTTAGTAACTACAAACTAATGCACCAGGGCTGGGGAACCGGCACATGACCACTTAGTAACTACAAACTAATACACCAGGGCTGGGGAACCGGCACATGACCACTTAGTAACTACAAACTAATGCACCAGGGCTGGGGAACCGGCACATGACCACTTAGTAACTACAAACTAATGCACCAGGACTGGGGAACCGGCACATGACCACTTAGTCGTTCTTTTACATTGCTTTTATACAGCTTGTAGATCACCTATTTGTGCTATTTGTTCTACTACAATACAGTATATAGGGCTTAATTAAGCAATATTACACGAGAGGGGGTGCTTCAACGTCATTAATGCACGCCTGCGATGCTGCAAGAACTGCAGGAGTTCCGAAATGCAGTGCAAATGTGCATCAATGATGTTAAAGCACTGGTGTGAAGAGAACCACCTCCTAAAGATCATCTCCAAGACCAAGGAGGTCATTGTGGAGTACAGCCTGGGGAGGGACCCACAACCTCCTGTCACACCAACAGGAGAACTGTGGTGTTCGAAAAGACAGCTGTATGGACTCAGACGCCTCAAGAAGTTCGGCCTTAGTCCACATACCAACAGGGCCTTCTGACAAGTAGCTTCACCAGCTCGTATGGGAGCTGCACAGTCTCTCGAGTCTCGAGACAGACTGTTAAATTCAATGGAAACGACGGTGCTGTTTTTCCTTCATTCTTTGCCTCAGATTGCACCGACACAGACTCTTAGAAGGGTGGTAGTTTAGTTTGAGGAAAATGTCCATCACAAACCGGCATGTTGACCTGGGTGGTTTGCTATGAAGCAATGAATACATGTTTGTATATTGTTTGGTGTAAACTATCCAGCAAAAAAGATCTGCAGCCTACTCAAATTCTAGAAATCTGTCATCTCATAACAAGCTCACAGTCACACTGTTCTCGAGATGTTGTGAAACTGTACCCAACTGCTGTTGTGTGTAAAATACGGAGTGCTAATTTAGTTCATGGACCTGTAGGGATCCATTTGGTTACATTTCTACAGTCTCTGAGTTATGAGGATTTTATTGCGCACAAATGTTTTTTGTTTTAGTGTGATAGAACAAGAGAGGTATGGGCCAGCGTGGAAGCAATTGGTTTTGTGACTTTCTAACATCTGCTGTAGTAAATAAACACTACAGTACACTTTATAGTAGTAGCAATTCAGTCTGATGGCTGCCCTGTCTTTCATGGCACCTTTCATGGCACCCGCTGCCTATGATTTAGAAATTGATGATTTTGATCTCATTAGCTGAAGTGAAGGTGAATGTTGTTCTATATTTTGCCTGAATGCGAACTCAATGTTCGCACCACGAGAGGAGGGGCTGTAATAAATTGATGTCTCACTGTGAATGTTCTCCTTGCAGGCGGGAGTCGTGGGACTAATTCCATTTTTATTAAAGTGTCAAATCACAACAAGTTGTCTCAAGACAGTTTGCCACGTAAAGCTGAGAACAGTAGAGATCCTACCCTGAGCAAGCAAAAACCTAGACTAACAGTCTATGTACAGGTTGTACGGCAGTATCGCGTTGCTATAAATAGTTTTTTAGTATAATGATTGGCTTTTTTGCACCTGACAACACCGGCGTGCAACCAAATAAAAATCGTGCATAGAAAGGAACAGATGAGAGACACATATACCCTCCAGGATTGACTTTGTTGAGTCTGGCATATCAGTGAAGCAGACAGCTTTGTTCTCTTCTGCATCATGCACTTTGTCTTGTTCAAACACCTTCTGAGAACTTGACTTGTGTGAACCTCTCACCACCCCCTCCATGCAGCGTTTGAGCTTTATAGACGAAACTCAAACAATTTTGTGCGTGTGCGTGCGTGCGTGCGTGCGTGCAGAATCTGAAAATATACAGTCCTTTAAACTAAACAGTGAATAAAGAAAAGCAGGTGGTCATCATGTCCTGTACGGTATGGACCTGCACTAATTATTATGTCTGTGGGTGTGTAAGACATGTAATTTCGAGATCTGAAGATTGTGCCAGGTGAAATTCAGTTTATGAGCCAGTTTGAACCAAACTGAATTGCACTCCTGTTTCGTTCTAGATCAGTCTTCGAATGGGCAGAAAAAGGTTCACCCAGTCATGCCCGCCCAGTGGCTTTTCTTCCCCTTTTCTAGTTCATTTTTCAGTGAGAATGCAGAATGCAGTTGGAATCACTAAACAGTTCTTCCTTCTGGTAGTTGACATTGACATTTTTTGTGCCAATGTTCCCGTGGGTACATGTTTTTGTTGTTGTTACACTGACTGGTATGACTTGTTATCCTGTTGTTATTGTATGAGTGCTCTGCTTTTATTAAGGGGGTTTAACCAATCCTCCACTTTTTGATCGGTGGTTTAGGACTCTCCTAAATTGGGATCGGCATCAAAGCCAAGAGTCTAGCAGTGACCAGGCTGTGTGTGCCCATCGATCCAAAGTCCTGTTAGTCCGAACAAAGCATTAAGGTTGGCAAACATGCATTAAGGTTGGTGAACTTGCGCTTCCGGTTAGCGAACATGCTCTGCTCCCGTGATTGCAGTTATGTTTAGGTTTAGGGTTAGGTAGGGTTAGTAATTTTGGAACAATGGGAGGTCGGCACAATGGGAGGTCGGAATAATGACATGGCACCGGCCAGCCAGGCGAAGAAGAAGAATGGACAATGCAAATGCCACACGTTAGAGGTCTCCAATTATACACAAAGATACACCAATTGTACATGATGAAACAGCTTGGCCGTGAATCCTTATCCTGAAAAACACACACTTGTTTGGATTTTTTGCTGTTGTTGTTTATTTGTCTTGTTCATTGTTTGGTTCAGATTGTGCTGCATCTGCTGGGTGCTGCTGAGTGCTCAGTCTGTGCCAGTGGATGAGGCTGCATTATCAACTGTGTGCAGTTGACATCTGGGAATGTTCTCCAGTCCATGGTGGAAGACATATTTTTTACTTAAGTAAAGGTATGCCAATACCGCAGTAAACAAATACCGGTAATCTGTTACAAGTAAAAGTTTGGTATTCAATATTTAACTTAAAGTACAAAAGTATTGCCATCAATATACTTACAGAAGCAAAGTAATGGTGCTCACATTTGTCTGAATGTTTTGAAAAACAGATTGACAAGCTTGTGGATATTCATTCTATTAATTTTGAACATCCAAAGTCTAAAATTGGTCAATGAAAAGAAATTAAGGCTGTCAAGTAATTGTATAGGTGTAAAAGGCACAATATTTGCCATTGAGATGTAGTGTAGTGGATGTAGTGGATTATAATTCCAAATTAGCTAAGAATGTTATTTGGGCTTCTTTTTGTTTTTGTTTTATGCTTTGTTTTTGTTTTTTTAAGTTTAGTTTGAGGTGCCACTACTTCCAGAAGGTTGACAGAAGCCTGCTTCCGGAAGCAGGCTTCTGTCAGGCCGTCCTTGTTTACTCATGTTCAAGAAAACCATCCGGAGATGTGAAAAGACCCGTCATGCATGTCACATTGCAGAGACAGCCTGTCAGCCTCATATTTCACAAAGATGTTCCACCAAAGATGATGCCACAATATTATGTTTGTCTCAATGTCTTGCCTTGACAGTGGTGTTTGAAGTATGCTTGTGACTGTCTTAATCTGTCCAGTGTTGACTAGAAGAGCACTTATTATTACAGTCACTAATCCATTGAAAGAGGAACAGTTCACTTCAGCATAATTAGCTGAAATGGGTGCTTTTTTCTCCATCCTATTCTCCAAAGACATCTTTAGATGGTGCATGCTTTAGTCCTTTACAACAGTGTTCTCAAAATGGGGACCAGGGGTCCTGGATGAGTTCCGGGGGATCAAAATGAGTAAAAGTTTAATTTATGTTATACTTCGGATATTCAGATATAGCCAATCATGACAGATCTGCTATGTTTTCAACATTTTGAAAACTATGCAAAACAAAATAGTTTCAGATGGGGTTCTGTGGCCAAATACATTGACCAAATGAATTTGGGTGTCCTTGACAACATGAACAACATGTTTGAGAAGAACTGCTTTAACAACACAGAAAGCACTGAGGAGTAAGTCGGCTTCGTTGCAAAGTACCATCCTAATCTGTGATATTTGGTATTGTATTGTAATTCCCACAAGGGCTTTCCCCCAGGGATTTACGAGCTGAGCTGTGCTCCACGTTGTTTGTGCATGAAGTGAGTGAGCGGTGCCACGCTAACTTTGGAGACAATTGTATTATTGTAAAATAAACTGTTTATGGGTTTTGACTACTATCATCATATCATTTATCTAAGGTCGCCTTCTCACCTAATACTTCGGTAGACTCGATGCGAATGGGTGGAGAAGTTGCGATTGTTGCATATTTAATGGGTATAACGTGGATGCATGTGTGTCGTCGCTTCGGCCGTCGGGGACTGGACTGACTGACTGTCACAGTGCATGCAACTAGACTGCGGGTGGTTCAGGAAGAGCTAACTAGTCCCTGGTGTAATCCACAGTAGAGGCTATCGACATTCATCGCCATTCATCAGGCCATCAGACAAAGGCCTTGGCTGCCATCAGGCTGCTGGGCAAGACTCACACCTTGCTCAGCGACCTGATTGGAGACTCATGCCATGCTGCAGCAATCAAGACGGATCTCAGGCATGGAAACTGTTCCTTAGACTGGTGGTGCTGCTCCCTTTTCCCTTCCATGAGCATTACGAAGGGGTGAACAGTTTGTGACTCTGGTGGCGTTCGCCCACTATGATGCACTGGGCTTTGACTATGCACTGCACCGCTTGTTGTACAGTCCCTGGAGCTCAGGAAGCTTGCCTCCCATTATAAGCAACGGCGAACGTCCTATTCGCTGTAGGCTGTATCTGTTCTCGGACAGTGCAGTTCCCATACCACGCCGTAACACAGCCTGATAGGATACCTTCAACCGAGCTGTTGTAATACATCCTGAGGATGCGGTGTCCTACTCCAAACCTCTTCAGGCATCTGAGCCTGTACAGTCGCTGTTGGGCCTTTTTCCTCACGTGTGTGTTGTGTGAGACCCGTTTGAAATCCTCTTGCTATGTGTACTCTGAGTAACTTGAACTCACTGACCCTTTCCATTGCTGCACTATCGATGGTTGTGTCATCCGTGTACTTTGTGATGGTGTTGGAGTCATGTGTGGCTGTGCTGATGTCGGGTTGACAGGAAGTCTTGTATCCATTCGCACATGTTTGGGTGTAGCTCTAGATCTCGGATCTTTGTGTCAAGTTTCGGTGTAGTCCACAAAAAAGCCTACAGACATATTTGTCCTTCAGCTGCTTGTTGTCCATTTGCTATAGGACAGTGTGGAGAGTTTTTGCGGAATGCAAATTGCCACGGATCCAGCAAGGCAGGTAGCATTGAACAGAAGCATTTGCTGACTCCAGTCGTTCAGGCATGTCACTTTTTCTTGGGGATGGGTACGATGGTTGCAGAGGGGGGGAAATAATCATGGCACTTCATCTTTAAACATAATAGAGCATGGTCCCACATATTTGCTTTTTTACCGTAGAAGAAATGTGTTTGCACCTCGTCTAAATACCAACAAGCCTACAGTACAGTATATTGATGCTAAAGCAGTGTATTTCCATTGCAGGGCAGAGGTGGAAAAGAAAGATAAGCTCTCCCAGAGATGTCGCTGTGTTTGTGGGGAAGCTGTGTGTGGGAATTCTGCTGGTTGTCTCCACAGGCCTGCTTGTTCACTGTAAGTATTCCATGTTGCAAAAAAACCACATGAAGCTGGGATTTAGTTCACTGACATTTTCTAGCTTTGGCAATTACAACATTTACCCTAGCATTAACCCAAAACTTTATGATGGGTTTCTCTTTTTAACCTATTGCTTTTTGTATTTTCTTCATGTGTATTATTGCATGTATTTGCAAAGTGAGGCACATAAAAATAAGTTTTAAGACAATATAACAACAGTAGCAACAAAAGTGTTGATAATCACAATGTTCGGTTTCAGATAAATCAGCCTATGAACAGTCACAGAACAAGTACAGCGACCTGCTCCTGGACAGAAACAAGCTGCAGAACAACCACGACAACATGATGCTGGAGTATGGCAACATGACGCTGGAGAGAAACAACCTGCTGATCAAACACGACCACCTGAACCTGGCGCACGAAAACCTGACCCTGAAATATGACAACGTGATGCTGGAGTATGACAACATCACCCGGGCTGGCGAAAGCGAGGCCCTGGAGTTTGACAACGGGACCCTGGCATGCGACAACATCACCCTGGAGGGTGACAACATCACCCGGGTATGCAACAACGTGACCCTGGATGAGAACCAGCCCAAGACAAACTGCGATGCCCTGACCCTGGAGAAGAATGAGCTGACCGCGAAATATGATGTCCTGACCCTGGAGAAGAATGAGCTGACCGCCACACATGATGCCCTGACCCGGGAGAAAAATGAGCTGACCGCCAAATCCGGAGAAGAATGAGCTGACCACGAAATATGATGCCCTGATGAGGGAGAAGAATGAGTTGCAAAGTGAAGTAAACGAGCTGAAGACAGGTGAGAGATTAACTTTTTGAATATATACTGTATATTAAATTGTGTATTACTATTGCTATTGTATCTATGATCAGGGATTCAGAGGTAGAACATCTGAGTAAGTTGATCACTGCTGGTGTCTACCAATGTTCCCTCTAACGTGCGCCTGTGCGTGCGCACATGGCCAAACGCTCTCGCGCACATCTGAAATCTGTCGCGCACAGACCCAGCTAAAGTAGCTGGTGTAAAAAAAAAAAAAAGGCTTCTTAAAAAAAAAAATTGTGTCCCCGACTCCAAGTCTCATCTACATTAATACCTATCATGCCAACATTTGGCCACACTTTATTTAGATTACACAGGCGAGTCAGCCAGACAGCCAGTATTCGTAGGAGTTAGAACAATGGTTTAGATGCCACAAATAGAAACTTACAACTTCCGTGTAGGACCAACGTTACTGCCCATAGGACCAACGTGTGTGTGTGTTATTCTAAACAAAGTTGATGTTAGACAACATAATTGTTATAGTAATTACCGTTCATTACTGTAAAATGCTGTATACACAGCACAGTGTTATTTGAATGCATCAATGTTTATTCCTCCACAGACCCTCCAGTAATTCCCTCAGTATCAGTGAGTCCACCAGGAGGCGTTGTTGAGGGCAGACCAATGACTCTGACCTGCAGCAATGTTGCCAAACCACTGGTACTCACCTACACCTGGTACAAAGACGGAGGAAGCACGTCTATCTCCACTGGTTCTCAGCTGGTGAAGGACAATGTGTCTCCTGCAGACTCTGGACAGTACTTCTGTCAGGCGACAAACAAACATGGATCCCAGAGATCATCACTACACTCTCTAGATGTTCAGTGTAAGTGAGCAAAACAATTATGTTCGTATTTGAAGATGTTTTATAGTTTTTTTTACAGACAACAAAACAACATTAGTTATTCAAGCAGGTGTATAGTGTTTCAGTTAGAGAACTCACGAAAGATTAAACCAGTATTTATTAGAATGAATACAGGTAAGCATGGCATTAAGCATTGTTGGCGTTAGGCTCTGCTTCACTTCTCCCTGCTCGGCTCAATAAACACCATCATAAACATTTAGAG
>OOFJ01120960.1:0-10027 GCA_900323375.1 Benthosema glaciale | reverse complement strand
ATGCATTGGGCATTAAAGTTAAATAACTACAAAACTACAAAACCTTTCAAAGTAAAAAGTTCCAGCATGTGTCTCCACGGTAAACTGAATTATAAAAAGTGTGAATGGAGTTTCTAGGTGAAAGTGATTTTTTGACATGCCAAAAGCTGCCATTGACCCCCATTATACATTTCTCAAATTTGGAAGCACTATATTTCTAAAACTACAAAACATTTCAAAGTAAAAGGTTCCAGCATGTGTGTTCACAGTCCTTATTGACAAATCCAGAAGTCACTGAATTAGAAGTCTGTGCTGTCCCAAGTATGAAAAGTTTTGGAGAAAGGCCACTACACATAGTCCACTGTGTACATATTGACTTACAAATAAAAATAAAGCATCACTCTGTAAAATGCACAATAAATAATAAACGTCTCTTTTCCGTCATTCCACTTTTTCCAAAGAGCTATGGTAACAAAAGATTATTTTGTTTGTGTTTTCACTCAGATTTGTCATCCTTAACGCCAAGTGCTCCAAGGCTGCCCTCTCCTGGCCATCTGTCAGAATGTACCATCGTTCCTTGATCACCTCTAAATCCAGACCTATGCTGCCAAAGGAGGCCCACCAGCCCAGGTGAGGAGACACATAATTTGTCATAATAATGTTCTTTTGGGATCATGTACATGTATAATTATAAGAGTCCAACAGTGAAGCACTCTTTGTAGTTTCATTTCCATATCTCATTTCTCATATCTTCTTCTCATACAGTTTGGTCTCTTGAAATGATTTTGGTCTTGGATTGGATTAGTTAGAAATGCATCACATTGAGACTAAACCAGGCCAATCAAAATTCGAATTCATAAAGAAGATAGAAAAGGAAGAAGAAGATACATGCTGTAGTATGTCGTTTTTTATGCTGTAGCATGTAAAAAATTATAATAATAGTCAAAAACCATGAAATTAAATATAACTCATTTCATTTTTCAGTTGGCAAAAACCTAAACTTTTCTTGACTCCATTATTCTTACAGATTGCTTTGCTATTAGACTATTACAAAAATATACACCCTCTCTCTCAAGCACACTGCACACATATGAAATTATTTTCCTAAATATGCCTATGGAGGTTTCAACTTCAAGCCAGGATGACGTGCATTACTTTCATAAAAGTTACTGGATAACATGTCCAGTGCAATATAGGGTACACAATGAAAAACATATCTACCCGTAATTCAATACAAGATGCCATCATTTTGGTCTTCTGGCACACCATGATATTGCATCAAGAAATGAAACGCAATCCAGATCCAAGCAATGTTTAGTCATCAAGACAGACCTGTCATGTATAATGTATGCCAGACATTTGTTGAAAAAAATGTATAATCTCCAGTGACTCAGCATTATGAATACCGGTATATTATTACGTGTTATGTTTAACATTACCCTGTATAGACCATCAGGAGATTATTGCAAAGAAATATATATTACTCCTACACATTTTGTCCAAACACAAATGCTCCTAGACCTGTGCACAAAGGGGCACTTTGACAGAATTGTTATGACGTTTTGACAATGTAGTGGTCTGCCTCCTTCTTTGCTAGCTCATTGTATTTAATTTAATTACAACACAGTATGGCCATTTATTTTACCAGATTTGTTATGATATACTGTGGCAGCCAGCCGTGGCAATATTAGTACAGGAAGGCATTTTGTAGTCATTTGAGAAGCAAAACGTATCAAAGCAAGACAGATTTGCCTTTTCATGCACAGGAGAAATTATTATTTCAGGTAAATTTCAATTTCTTTATTCAAGAACAATAAAGATCAATACAATGGCAAACAGTACACATCTTAAAACATATAACAAATGTTTAAGGAAATCAAGTGTTCAAGGTTCCATAAAAGAAATGATCAAGAACTGCCAATCGTTTGCAAATTTTAATAGGCTACCATGTTTGAGGAGAAACCCCCAGCACACAAAAAAAAACAAGATACACAGTACCTTTTAATATCTAGTTACATTTTAACTAGTTAACATCACTTACTCTAAAAAACGAATTCTGTGTATAATAAGAGGGCAGAAATAACAAATGATGTGTATCATAACAGGGCACATAACAAATTGAAATTGAAGTACTTCCACTTGTGAAATCGAAATAATGACGTCTACAAAACCATGTGTGCTTTGTTCTTCACTCTTTCTTGTTTCCCCACTTTGCCATTTTGTTATTGACGGGGGTCTTCATGAATCTGCTCGACTTCACGTAGGCAGCGATCTTCTCCAAAGCCTATTCAACAAAGCAAAAATGTGTTACTTGTGAAAGTTTGCTGAACAACCACCACAACTTTCTAACACAGCCAAGAAAGACCAAGATCCAAAGAGCAGTGTTGTTTTTGGAAGCAAATTTCTATTTTAGTTCAGTCATAGTCTGTTTTTTTTTCGTCTTAGTTTTAGTCGACAAAAACACTACCAAAGAGGGATGACACACACCTCCTAAGGAGAACAAATGTACATCAACAGTATGTGTTTTAACGTTTAATGTTGGACAGGTTACTCTGTGGTGAGAAATGACAGCTTGGCACGCACGACAGAATGCAGCCCCAACTAAAGTTTTATTTTTGTAGAAGAGGAGGCAAACTAATATTTATGCCGTTATGAACGCTATGACACATCTTTTACATCTCTGTAAAAAGGTCTCTTTTACCTGCACCTTTATCCTTGGTATAATATAGGCGAGTAGCCTATTAGTTTACTATAATTAGATTAATACACAACTTCGTGCCAAGCTGTCATTCTCTTAAGTTGTATTATTTCTCACCACGGAGTAACCTCCCGTCTCGGAGGACAGTCTGGTCAGAGCAGTGTCGGTAGGCCAATCAGAGGCAGGCGGGGCCAGCCCCCTGCCTCTCAACCATCGTAAATTTGATTCACACGTTGGCAACTTGGCTGGTGAGATACTCATACGTATATAACTTCACCCCGCAATGGTATTGTGTGAGAACAGCTGACATGCAAGCTCACATTGTGAACGTTCTCCATTAACCTTTTATCAAAGAATGTGATAGAAATTTAGACTGAATGTTGTGTCAATAGAAATAAATGGATTACAAAGTGTTTTCACATTCATACAAGTAAAGGCTTAAAGCAGTGGTTCCCAAAGTGGGGTCCGGGGAGCGGCTGGGACCCCCTGGGATCCTTGAGGGAGTCCCAGGGGTCCCCCCAGCAAAATTTTGTTTGGAACCAAATGGACCCTTATGGGTCTGTAACTCAGAGAGTATAAAAAATGTGTACACTCTGAGTTAAATTAACATTGATTTTACAATATAAATTGGGGGTCCGACCGTCCCAGTCCCAAAGATAGAAATGCCATTAAATGGTGGTCCGTAGATTAATGCATGTCAAACTGGGGGTCCTTGAAATGTAACAGGTTGAGAATCACTGCTAGAGCCGTATAAATCTTCCCTGGCATATATTTTGCAAATGGGGGTCCGCGGGCATTATAACAAGTAAGACACGTAAACGTGTGAAGCGAACGCAGTGTATTTGAAGTCTGTCAAAATTATTTTCTGCCTGGCTGACATAGTGAGTGCTCACTGCGTTCGCAATAATTATAATGTCAATTTGGGGGTCCTTGACATGAAAAGGTTTGGGAACAACTGGCCTAAAGTGTAGTCATTTCCATTTCCCTGAGTGAAATCCGTTGTGTGATGGATGTGTGAATATGCGTTTCACAGAGTTGAATATCTGACCTCAAAACGGTCCAAAAGATCTTTGAGGTTTTTGAAGTCATCCAGGCATTTAGGCTCAAACATTCTGTGCTGGTCCAACAGCTCATACATAAGGAAGTCCACAAAAGTGATCTGAGAGAAAACACATGAACATGAATGTAAAAAATTAAACAAGGAATGCCAAATCAAGACTCTAAAACACGATTCAGCCATGACAGGAAAACCTTCCAGTGGGTTTAGGAAAATAAAAGCACCTTGTCACCCGCAAACCACTTCCGTTCTCCCAAAAACACAGAGAACTGCTTCAGCAAGCCAGGGAGCTTCTCCAGGTACTTTGGTTTAATCTTGTCCTGGTATATAAAAAAAAGTGGGGTCAGTGTTAATGCAGTTCCAAAGCAAAAACACAAAAAAAACATACAAAATATTATTGGGTCATCAATATCAGTTGAAAATAATCTGGATTATTTTGAGACCAATATAGCATTTTTATGGCAGATATGGCTGATTTCATATATATATATATATATATTGGGTAAAGGTGTGAACAATTTAGACTAAGATTGTATCTTACAAAGTCAGTGTAGCACATCATGACAAAGCCATTACGGAAGTCCATCGTCTGGTTCTCCAAGATGTCCACTCGCACCTTCTCCTCCTCGCTTTCTCCACCTATCATTGAATGAGTTGAAAGAGATGCTCAGTGAAGAAGACAATAAAATCCTAATTCTAAATGCACACACACATGTATGCATGTGTGTGTTGTGTTGCATGTAATCGTTTGAATGTGTGAAATTTCTTTTGTGCATCACATTCCCCATGTGTGCCTATAGACAATCATATACCTAACCGTAGTGCCGAAGCGTTGTCAACGCTGAGGAAGGCCGACTAGGCCGAAATGCGTACGTCGTCTGCTTGTCAAAGGTAAATAAAATCATGTGAAAAGGACATAAGAGTCCTGGCATTTTCTCTTCTTGATTAAGGACTTTCTTAATTGTGTTGCGGGTTGTCTGCTTCGGCAGTACTTTTGTCTTCTGAAGTTTAAGTCTCCCATCTTGGGAACAACGTGTACCCTTGCTGAGCTGAAGATCAAATCCAACCCACTCGCCCACCCTTCTCCCTCTCAGACTTCCTTTTGTCTGGGTCAAGCCAATCCAACCCACCCACACACCCACCCAGCCTTAAAAAAAAAGAAAAAGACTCTGAACCCCTAATTGCTCCCGATAAGCAGGTTGGTGCCTTGTATGGTTTCCTTCAGTGTGTGTGTGTGTGTGCGTGTGAAAATGGGTGAATGTAATGCCCAATCTATAAAGCGCTTTGGATAAAAGCGCTATATAAAATGAACAATTTACCAAATGCACCCAGTTTCCCTCTCAGCGGTCCTTTTGTGTGGGTCAATCCAACCCACTCACCCACCCATCTCCCTCTCAGCGCTCCTTTTGTCTGGGTCAATAATAGAATAAACTAGAGCGGAAAACTAACCTCACGTCACCACACTTTCCACCTCGGAGGAAAGCCGCCCTGCTGTGCGTTCCAAAATGGCCTTTGTGACATGATTGTTGTATTTTTTAATAAATATATATTTTTTAAATAAATAATAATAAAAACAGTGGTTCCAGTTGAAAGGTTCTGTTTTTTTCAGCACCGCTTTTCCTTTGGTTCCCCCAATCCTCATTTAAATGCTGAATCGAGTAGAAGTATATTAGTTTTGTATTGCCAGTCGCTACAAGATGGATATACCAAACAAACTATTCCTATAAGCTAAACTATGCCGTATCAAGGGTTTTATTTTGTAGGCCCTAAAATTATGATGCAGGGAATTATTTTGGGTAATACTGGTTGAGGTTTGGTTTTGACGTAGGTTCTTTCCGCTCCCGACCGGATCAGAAACCTGAAAATGGTATGACTCCCATGCTACGGAAAGACTAGTGCCTTCTTCTGGGACAAATGAGCAACACACACCCACACACAGTGTAGACAGCTTGTAGAATTCTCAATAGTCAGATTACTTACAGAGATCGTTCTTGCGAGCAATGTATCTGATGATGGCATTGCTTTGAACTATCTTCCTATCACCATCCTCAAGATAGGGCAGCTATGGTAAAAATAAAAATAAAAAGATTATTAGTCATTGCCAGGACCACTTTTCAACTGTAATCAATTACAATAAAAATAGGTAGATTGTCTTACATTTGGGAAATCCATCCCAAGTTTCTGCTTCTCGTCAAACCAGCAACTTTTATCATAGTTTGGAGCTGTGTGAGACAAAAGCATTATTTATGGCAACATATACCATCATCATCCAATGAAGTATTTGTGGTAGTGGAAATAGTGAATGTACCTTCACCACAGACATAGAACTTGTCCTCATATTTTGTGCCAGTGTATTCCAGCAGCAGGCGGATAGGCTGGGCGAGCTGCATAAGGAGAAATATCAGAGTTATATCAGACCGATATGCTACAATGTGCCATTGTCCTTGTGAGGAATTATTTCTTGGACTCACTCACATGCTGCAGACACAGCCTAGGCCTGCATAATAGTAGCAGCAAATCACAACCACAAATTATACATTACACTTCCAGTCTCTCAAGCAACATTATCTATTACCTGAGAACGGACTCCTCAAACATTGACTGGATGGTTTGCTGTTCATTCATTCCAACCCACACACACCTTTATGGCAAGCAAGCTTACATTTTAACTTTCTGCATAGTACTGCTCAGTAAGACTGTTAACAATTAAGTTTGCATGCCATACCTGACTATATGCTTATAGTCTGATAAAATCATAATATAATCCTCTATTTCAACCCATGCATGCACCCTGGGTCAATGTAAACAGTATAATCTTATATAATCAATATAAGCTTTAATGAGAACTCAAACTTTGAACATGGGCCTTTTTCAGCTAAAGATGTTCATTGCTCAAGTGAACACCTGGCGGGTCTTTGTGGGAGAAGTCTTGAATCAGGACCACTCACTCCACTCAGGCTCAGTCACTGACCAATGGTCAACCACGTCTCTCACATTTAAAATGAGAATGTCATCATCACGACTGCACGACAAAACTCTCAATTTCAGTTAGGTAGGCTAGTTTTAAGGAATTGAAGTTGAATCATGGAATGATTGAGAAAGCTTGCATAATGGATGGCCCTGTGCCTGTCTGTGGCACACATTCATTCTATTGTTTGCTAAAAAAAAATATATATATAACTTAATGTCCAGTTGAAAATATGATCAACATTCAACAACACGTTCAGTCAAAACCATACGCACATTTTAAAAGCTCGACGGATCTTCATTACCTCAACCTCATTAGAAGAATATTCTTGAATATTTATATTCCTATTGTGCGGGGTCGATCTTTACGGTCTGGACTTAGCTGGCCTGGTATAGCCTACTGTACTGTAGAATCCCGTTTACCTTTGTTCAGACTCAGAGCTAGTTTGTGTGCACTGTGCACACTGCACATACACATCACCCAGTCCCTACGCTCATTCTGTAGCTCTCGGAATGAGCGTAGGGACTCCCTACGCTCATGGGAGTAGGGATTGAGTGCACATAATGGAACCTCGCCCTCCTAAAATCAGCGATGTGTGCACACATCTACAGTACACCAAACAAACCCCAATATATGAATGAAAGGTAGACTCATTTTAAGCTTTACCGTTGACTTGAAACGGACACGTGCACTGCACACAAACCCCGGTGTTTCGCTGTTAGAATCAAGCAACTTTGCTGAAAGAAAAGGGACAGCTATTTTGTTATTATTAACATAAATCGAATGAATCCTTACCCCACGAATGTCCCAGTAAGCCAGCTTCATTGTTGTCATTGTAGCAAACTGTCCAGTCCAACACACAAAAAGAGAACCGTTCCTTCCAATACACAACCTAAGCTGCTGCAGCCTGCACAGGGAATCACGGTCCTCACGGAGCCTGTAGGGAAGTAGTGTACTCCATTCAACAGCCAATGAGGGAAGCCTGATAAAGAGGCAGCGAAGGTGGGCGTCTGGTGGGCGTGTATGTATGGTCTGTTTGATCTAAAAGGCAAGCCAACCCCGGTTTTGCTGCCAATGCCACGCCAGTGGAAATAGTTCCATAGTTTGTCAATGTGTTTGGCCGCTAAGGCTGAACTACTTGAAAAATAATAACATAATCTTTGGCATGCGATTTGCCTGTCCAAAGGCAGCTGACCAATGACCTGAGTTTTAACTCAAACTCCTTGAACTTGATGTTGAAATTGTCCAGTAGTACTGATTGAAAGGCAAAGGTCAAATCAATGTGAAAGCTCGCTCAAACAGTGCCATTTTGTCAAGCTAAAGCAAGTGATGAATATAAATACGGTATGATTTGAGTTAATACATTATTTAATAATTTGATAACTTTGATAAGATTTTACTATTATTCACGATATAGTGAATGCAGAATAATCCCCAGAGCTACATTCTAGCCAGTATAAAATCTAGAACTACTGGAGCAGTGGTTCCCAAAGTGGGGTCTGGGGGACGGACCCCCAGGGATCCTTGATGGAGTTCCAGGCAGTGTCCTCTGCTAAATTAGTTAGGAACCAAATGGACTCTTGGATGTCTGTAACTCTGAGAGTGTCCAAATGGAAGCAAATGGAATTAGCTTTGATTTTACAATGTAAATTGGGGTCCAAGGGTTAATTTGGGGGTTGAGGCACTGTACTAGAGTTCATTTTGTAAATATTCACACACACACACACACACACACACACACTTTTTACCTGATGATGTGCTGTGTGCTCTACAGGTTCTATGCGTCTCTGGGTGTCATTTGCTACCAGGCAAACCGTTTAAATAGAGTCAACACGCCCTTTTCTAGCCGCCAACCTGACACCAAGCCACACTGCCATTGGCCAGAGCCTTTCAAGGGAAGCACTATCATTGGACAGAGATACTAGATAGAAACTAATGCTGGACTATTACACCTTGGAATCTTAGTAATCTGACTCATGGGTTTGATATGACTGCAGAAGGTGTGGGAGGTAATAAATTAAGTTAAGTAAAGGTTTGAGGTATTTCCCCATTTCACTTTGCATTTCTTCTCTCCACTACATCTCAGAGTCAAATATCGTTAAGTTTAGTGAATACTAGTCTAATTTGATTTCTTACTAGTTCTCTTTTTTTAAATACTTTTACTTAAGGACCAGTTTACTTAAAACACACAGACAAGTTTAAAAAGTGACAAAGTCATCCTTTTTTTTAAGTAATTAAGTATTTGTACTGTTCAAACAGTACATAATTCCATCAAGTCCCTGTAGTGTATATGTAGTATTTTGCCACTGGATTTCAGGAAAGTATCACATAATAAATAATGCAGCAGATCTATGCTCATATACTGAGTCATGCATCTGCGAGTGAGTTTGCTTCACTTGTTTACGTTACCATAGCACCATCTACTGGATACTGACAGCCCTACATATAGACTAGAGCAATGGGCAACTGGCCCATTGATATATTATTGATTTCAGCTGTTACAATTCCAAACATGACCAGCTTGAATTCAGTCTATAGCTATGTATAGCTTAAATGAATGACTAGTATTAAAATTATTGTCTTTCATGTCCAATTCATGTACTTGAATTTAGTTCACAAAGTTAACATAACTAAATGCATTTGACATTAAATAAAAAAGGTTACTTTTCAGGATTTCAATAAAAAAACTGAATTGCCAAAAATTATTCAGGATTTCAATTCAAATATAGTCTACTTGCCAGCCCATAGAGCCCCATTGTGAACCCAGACATTGAGTACACCAAGGTTTTATGTTAGAAATGTTGAGTAGGGGTCCCCAGCATGTAGAAACTGCCGGATGCTAACTTGCATATGTTGAGCAATTTTCATAATTGCCATAATATGTGACCATCACCATACCATTAAAAACCTATAGAAGGCAAAAAAAAAAGGTCATCATTTCATCTTGCTTTATGTAGCATGTGATATATCTAACTAGGGGTTTTTCATGATGCCAAATTTATTCCAAGCATTAGTTTTGCTCAAAAAACATGAAACCCCCCTAGTTAGATAGTGCTTCTATGATTCTGCCTTGCAGTATAAAGGCAGAATCATAGAAGCAGTGGAGCTATGGACCAGAGCTAGGATGTGTTATGAGTTGTCCATGACTAGCCTAAGCTTTAGCCTCTCGTAGAGAGGTATTTCTCGATTCTGACATCAGAGTGATGATGTCAGAATCGAGAAATACCTCTCTACGAGAGGCTAAAGCTTAGGCTAGTCCATGACTAGCTCCTTTAAAAGGAACTATTAGGTATTTATGTTTACATTTGGACTTTAGCTACAGGTC
>OOFJ01120955.1:11749-24594 GCA_900323375.1 Benthosema glaciale | reverse complement strand
GGGCCGGCTGACCGAGGCCGTGACTGCCGAGTGGGGAGGCAGGCAAGAGAAGGGTGCGGCGGAAGAGGTAGAAGAAGAGGAGGAGGAAGAAACGGGCTCCGGATAAGGCGGCTCCAGGCTTCTCTCCTGGCTGCGCTCCAGGCCTGAAACCCTCGGGGTGACCATCAGCCGGGAGACGCTCCCGCAATGGACCGGTAGAGGAGGGCAGCTCTTACCCATGGAAGCGGACATGCTTACAGGAGTAGGCTCCAGAACTGTAGGTACTGGGTATTTTGGGATTGGGAATAGAAAGCAACAGGACAAAGACAGTGAAAAGTAAGCACTGTTGAACATATTCACATATGCAGTCATTTTGTGGGAAAGGGGTTGAGAAACCCCACACCCTGAGCATGACATAAGTGCAAGCAAGAGCAGTGCAAATATAGCCCTACGTTTTCATGAGACATGGTTTTACAATGCAGTGATGCAAATAGCCTGCATCCTTAGACTCACTAAATTGAGAAAAGACACAATCGTGTCACCCTCCAGGGGTCCTGGGATGCAATACTGTTCGGTACTGTACACTAATGTCGTTGAAGTAGGATTCATAAAATGTTCCTGGGACCCATCTAAAAGACATCACGTATTTACATCACTGCAATGCTTAAGTTAAAGGAGACACCAGGATCAACAATAATAATTTGTTTGGGGCCCAAAAAGGCTCATTGATACATCAGCTCACTGTCACTGAAGTGTCCTTTGAAAGCCAACACGCCGGTTGTGCAAGGATGCGCTGTGATTGGCCAGTAGCCACTTTGAGAGGCAGTCGGGGCAAGCGGTCTCGCCAGAATATGATTTACTATTCTGTGTATCGGGTCGCAACGTGTACGGCCCTGAGTCGGCTCAATCAAACCTCGCAACGTTCGACACTGTAACTCGCTCACTTTAGCTCGCTATGTGGTGTCTCACGTGGCTCAAGTTCACTTGAGACAGTGGTCCTCCATCGCGGTCTAGTCCAGTGAAGTCTAGTCCGCAGTTGTTGTAGGCGAGAGGCACTTATAAGCAAAACAGGTGCCAGTATGAGTTGTGTTCTTTTACCTTTCCTTGTACTGACTGTGAACACTGTATCCATGTCATTGTCAGATGCCTGGAGGGATTTAACAAAAAACAAAAGAGTAAGGTTATGTTTAGCATAACGCCCCAACTTAAGTAAATATGTCAGATACATACTTCTGAGCATATTTTGGAAACGTGCCATCATCACTGGAGATGTGGTTGACAGTTGTACTAAACATCAAATACTGTAGGTAATATCTTAATTCATTATTTTGTAAAGAAGAATATAGTATGTACTATGTATAGTAATAATAGTATGGATTCAAAATAAATACATACATTTTTCAGTAACTTAAGTTAAAAATGTTCAATAATAGAACGCTAGCCGTGTCATCACCAGCAAAGGCCGTTTTGTTTATATTTCACAAAGGGAACCATGCATGCAATAGGTAAAGTTAAGCACCGAGCCAGCAACAATATTTTGCCAGCAGTAGTACGCACCTTGTCTCCTGAGTCACTCTCTGTGTCACACTATAACAGAAAGAAAAGAAGAAATCAATCCATCGGATTAGGATAGGTCACAATGTTTTCCAGCATTGCACTTGATAGCAGTGTTCAGTGCATACATTACATTTATTCAGGTAATGTAGTGAAATAAACTTACAATGTAGCCAGTCTCCAAGAGAAGACCAGGTGCACCCTAGAGGAACAGTTGTGACAAATTAGGATGGCTTAGTGGAATTCAGACAAGTCCTAAATAAGTGTCAATTTAAGGGGCCATTAACTTTAAGTTAAGTGAATGACAACTCTATCCAGGTCGAGATATTATCTTGACCAACTGAAAACGATCAGCAAGCGGTGATTCGTTCCAACCAAGAATCATCCTGTATGCGTATGATGAAAGATGGTATCAACAAGTGTGGCATGTTAGCGTGTGTAAGCCAATGGTCAATTGGTCATTATCAAATTCAATTCCAATAGAAGGATATGCAGTGTAGGAGCAAGATGCTCCATCACGACTTCAAATGTGCAAAGAGGGCCAATTGAATGAGAAGCTGGTAATGTGACAAGATGAGGAGCACAGAAAAAATAACACAACGCCCCAAGACAGACACGAGAAATAACGCCTTGCCGCACCTTTGCGTCTGTCTTTCTTCTCTTCTTTCTGTTCCTGTGACAAAAACTGCGGGAGTAGCTGGGTGGGGCCCCTTCCTCTGGCTCTGAAAGCGGCCCTCCGCCATTCTCCTCCGGGCTTCTCTTCCTCTTGTTTCCCCTTCCCATCAGCATAGCAGCACGCTGGTTTGGCTTCAGAGAGCAGTCCATCTGGGAAGTGGGAAGAATATATATATATATATATGAATATCACCCTGTGTTCATCTACCAATCAATATGCATTAAAATGTACTGTATGATATCAGCCAATGCCTGATTGACCATAGACTAAACATTGATTTGATTCACTTCATCTCCAAACCTTTCTCACATATTTTCTCTGTTCATAGATTTTAGTCTCTTTAAATCATCAAAGTCAGAATTGTGTATCCAGTGTGAAGCTCATTCACCGACAGGTCATTTTTTATATTATATAAAAGTATAGTAATGTGGCAGGTGAAACCAGCTGTTGACATTTAGGTTGGATTCCTACAGTATACCATTGCTGATGCATCGTGGTGAGCATTACAGGCTTATAATTCCCTTCAGAGCAAAGACACTTATTTGTTGTTACAGTTGTAGTACAGTTGTTAGTTTTAATTTCTTCCCGATTTCATATATTCATATTTGAATTATGTTAGGGTTTTTATTTGATATATTGACTGCTGTGTACTGAATGCTTGATATAGATATTAGTGGTTCATTCAATTAATTGATATAGCAATATATCGATCGAACACCCAGACATTATCGAATCGATCAAGAGCCTGCTGTATCGATACGGCAATAAACGGCATGAATTATATGGGTGATCAGTGTTTGTCAAACGTGCCTCTGCTTAACATTATCAAAGCCCCCCTTGCAAGTTGCAGTGCACTCCCTTCCCAGACCCCTTGTTAGGATGTTTAGAGATTTTATTTTAATTTAAAGATCTCTATGAGCCTGAGAGTGTTTTGTATTTGTGCAACATGGTCATTATTTTTGAATAAACGTATAATTGATAGATATCGATAAATCGATATATATCGTATCGTGGCCTCGGTATCGTGATACATATCTATCGTGAGATTGCAAGCGATATCCACCACTAAAATGGCACACAGCAGGCAAATGCTTAACCCTGATACGTTCCCTCAGTCCCTGCGCTCATTCTGTAGCTCTGAGATGAAGTCACAGGTAGCTCCCATTCAACTTTGTTTCAGAAGTGGCACTTAGCTTTTCAACTTCCATGTTTTTCAAGGAAGTTGAAAAACATGGGTCAATGAGGAATTAAGATATTCTGACATCAATTCAGTAGACATGCACGCGCCACATGCACACCTTCCTTGAAGAACATGGAAGCGGCTGACTAAACAAGCGATTTAAATGCTTGTTTCAACCCGTAACTTGGGTTTTCTTGTCCGCTCCTAATTTAAATCCTTCACTTTTTGGATACGACGTGCAGAAAAGGTTAAGAAGCGTTCCTGGTGGAAACCAAGCGCTGTTTCTGAAACACAGTTGAAGGGAACTACCCGTGACCTCATCTCGGAGTTACAGAATGAGCATAGGGACTCAGGGAACGTATTGGGGCTAGATGCTGATCAATTTGTGTGTTGTGTTGACAAGTAACACTGTGGTGAGTGAATTTTAGAATGTGCAGGGCTGCAGGCCGCCATGACCAGCATGGAAATGTCCTGCCCTGTAGAAATTGGTGACCTCCCCATGCTGCCACTGAATTTAATGAACGAGTTTGGTATTCAAGATGAATGTGAAGATGCCTAAACCAAACAACTCTTCATAACCAGTTGTTGCACTGGCTCCACAATCACATTGCAACCCTGATTTAAAAACATGATTGGCATGATCAACACTCAAGCTTGTATAATTTGAGCATTTCTATTGTGTAGCCAGTTGGCATTTCATTGACACCTCACCTCATAGTATCACAACATGAATAATTGAGGACTTTGTAAAACCAACAGATTATTTGTTCCGGGGCTGTGGCTGGGCTGAGTGGATTGGCCACTTCAAGCATGTAAATGGTGTCATAAGTTCACAACATAACAGGGCAGTGAGGGCACATTCCCTATTCGCCAATTAAGTGTGAAGGAAGGTGTAAAAAAAATATACTCTAACATTGTATTATTTTTATTTTAATCTGACTAAACTATTCATAAAATATCTAAGAGATCAATAATGATCTCCAAACTTGTGTTCTGTTCCTGTTGTGGTTTGACACATCATGTCATGGGCCTACTTGAATAATAACCGATCCAAACAGTTGGATGGAGAAGAATGTGGAGTTACAGCACCAGGTGTAAAATGTATACAAGCTAAATCCAAATGAACATTTTTTACCTCCAAGGCCTCTAAGCTGATGAAGCTCGCAATTGCGAAACCATCGATGATGTCTTCTTCGCATGACACCGATTCTCTCTTCCTCCGGCGGGGAGGCCTGTGTCTCCCGAACCCGGGCCGAGATTCTCTCCCCCCGCCGGGTCCCAGGACAGAGTTGGCCTCCCTATCGGAGCCTGAGGACAGGGATGTGGCCCGCTGCTCCGCCAGGTCCACTCTCCTCCTCCGCCGTTCCCTGTCGCGCTGTGAACGGGAACGTCGGCTCTGCCTGAACCCGCTGCTTCGGCTCGGACCCTCCATGTTCACACTGCGGACCCCCCGATCGCTCCAGTCCAGGCCAAAGGCACTTGATTTTTAAGTCACGGTCCGGTCCGTGGAGGCACCAAACCGGAGATGAACCACCACCACACAGGCCCTCGTAGGGAGCCTCTGTTTAAAATGGCGTTAATAGTCCCAGTGTGTATTATTTAGCGTCCGCTGAGAACGGTTGCTCGGCATCGGTGCCTTTCTTTACGGCCAAATGTGAAATGTGTCATTTCAACGCATCTGAAAGGGTCAATAAGGACCGATCAGTTATATTCACACAATCATGTCCAAATGTCAGGACATGGCTGATGCTGATCCTGTCTCCTACAGGGCTAACGTTAGCTACCTAGCGTCTCAACCAAATATGCGTATGTAAACAAAAAAATAATAAGACAAGCCTGTGTTAAGAACAAAGCAAATCGGAATTAACGCGTTATGGATGTTAAAATGATTTTTCTCCGTCCACCTCGGCACTGCTTTTGTAACACGAATCTCTATAATTCACAGCGTTTCGGCACGCGTTGAGAAATTAATTTGCCTGTTAGCAGAAAATATCCCATTAGCAACAAGGCCAATAACCCACATATCTACATGAATGCATGAGTGGTCCTGGCATGATGTTCGCCTTAAAATATGACGGAAAAACAGCGATCGGGCCCAAATGAACAGGCGTCACTCTCTATTTAATGTAATAAATTAATTGTCAGGGACAAATTATTCTCCGTCTCCTTGTTGGGCTGAACGTTCTGCTGCTTCCTCTGTATTCCCAATGTTAGCCAATTAGCCTTAGCTTAGCTGGCTAGCTAGCTGATTAGCATGTCTACAGAGGGTCAATAATAACAACAATCGATACGTATCCCAGTAAGACGAGCTCAAGTAAAGAATAAGACGATATTCTTAAAAAAACGCTACGAGCGGAACGATGCAGCCGATGGCTGCTACTGCTGCTGCTGGGTGAAGAAGCAGGGTGGACAGTGATTGTTGTTTGTGTCCAGCCTGGATGTTGTTGTTGGGCCCTGGTCTGGTCTGGTCTGGATGGATTCTCCGAACATCAAAAGAAAGACGGATCGCTCTCTGCTACATACAGCAGCTCAGCCCACAGGAAGAAGTGCACAACACACCAGCAATGGAAACACCACGACTGTCGTTTTGTACAACCCGGTCGATGTGTCACTCCTTCACGCACGGATCTCGTCCCCCTCTCGCCGCGAGGCTCCCATTATGATCATTAAAGGAGAAAAATCTTCCTGCGGCCCGCATCGCAAAGCCTCGGTGTGGATTTCCATGGAGGAGGGTGTCGGCCGCTCCCCCGTCGGGCCGAACAGGGGCAGCTCCTTCCTGCAGCCCAGCAGCTACACTGCAAACATCCAATGTTTTCAGGACAACTTCTTGGTATTGGACGGTTCCCACAGATTTCTCCTAAATCCAGGGTTCAAATATACGCAGGAGAAAATAGCAGCACGGGCCCTGGCGCTGCCTTCTTTATGGGTTTACGACAAATTGGGAAATTTTCGTGGAGATTTGGGAGACACAAGCCCTTGTCAGCCGTGTAGTGCATTGTGTGCGCGTCTTCTTCTTCCTCCCTTCTGAATAGTCGATGGAACAGAACACTGCTAGTGCTTACTGCCGCCAAGTGGATTTTGTGTGGTGTTTTTCTTTCAACAGTCCATAGGACTGCTTCAAAAACGTTGCTACATTAAAATGCTTTATTTTCTTGTACCGTGCAAGTTGGCAGTGTGCTGATAATTCTTTGTTGAACACAGACTGGTAAGAATTTAGAAATGACAACAATTGAGGCCCCTCAATGCAATGCAAATTATGACATTAAATTGAATTATTACATTGACATTACACTGCTGCAGCAGGTATACATACAGGAGTGTGTGACATTGTTGTGCAAGCTTGGCACTTTGTACATGAAGGGTGGTATCCCATCATGTTTCCTTGTATGAGGCAGCTTGATGTACAAATACACCCCCTGGATATGATGACACAATAAAGTATGTCAAGGGGCATATCCATAATGCGACCATTGATGCTGATTCTGCCAAGCAGAGTGGCATTATCATTTTTATTCATGAGTCATTGGTATGACTCTGCCAGGGATTGAACCTCCCAGTGTCAGGGCGGACCACAAATCCACCAAGCCAGTATTGTGTATATGTGCATACATGTATGTTGTGTACTATGTAAAAAAAAAAGTTGCACAGCTCAGTCACAATGCTAAAAACTTTTATTATACCAACATTTTGGCAAACAAAATGCCTTCTTTAGGGTATGACACTTATGTGTGCATATCAAGATATTGAACAGAAAGTCCAAAGAGCAGTCAAATTTCAGAAAATGAGAAATGATGCAAGGTCATGACATGAAGTACTTTATTCTCAGATACATCTTTTTTTTGTCACATAACACAGCACTGCCAAAACTATCAACGCCTCTCTGTCGTGCTTGTCATCGGATGCCAGCTGTCCTGGATGACAGCAGAGTGTGCAGCAGAATGCCCGTAGCTACAGAGACATTCAGAGACTCTATGCCAGGGTGCAAATCCCTATGAGCTGGGATGGTGACCAGTGTGTCGCAGTGGCAGAGCAGCTCTGGGGACAAGCCTTCTCCTTCGCCCCCCATCACCAACAATGTAGGCTTGGTCATTCTAAAATCTGAACACGGTATCACAGGACTCTGTGGCTCCTCCACCTCAGCTCCCACAGTGCCAACTAC
This sequence comes from Benthosema glaciale, assembly GCA_900323375.1. Lineage (NCBI taxonomy): Eukaryota > Metazoa > Chordata > Actinopteri > Myctophiformes > Myctophidae > Benthosema > Benthosema glaciale. The sequence continues at coordinate 17,046 of OOFJ01120955.1, read as the reverse complement.
CTGCCAGCCCTCTGCTGCCTTCAGCTTTAGCATACCTTCAAGGTTTTTATAGCCATATATGTCCATGACCTCCATTGCACCTGAGCTGGCCTTGCTGACTACTGGTGTCAGTGGACAGCTATTTTGAAGACAGCTAGCAACTCCATCTACTCCAAGGAAATAGGCAGAGCGTAGTACAGCACCAAGATTCATCGGATCTTGAATTCCAGCGAGCACGAGCCATAGTGGTGTTGTGTTTTTCTTCTTGCGGGTCACAAAGGCCTTCTCCTCTGTGACATAAGTCAGAGGACTGGCCTGCAGGCACAGCCCCTGGTGTACACGTCCAGGAGACATCTTGTCCAGGTCCTTCTTACTGACCTGATGAATCTGCACTCCCCGCCTGTGAGCTTCTTCACAAACGTTCACCACAGAAGACCTATGAGAGGCCTCACCCGCCTTAACAAACAGTTTATATGCTTTCCTTCTGCCCTGAGTGAGAGCCAAGAGACACGGGGACACACCAAAGACCATCTCATAGTTCCTCTTCTCCTCCTCTTCCTCTCTCCTCTTCCTCTCGTCCTTTGTTACCCTCTGTGTGAGTGGCCTATCACCCTTGTCGGTGAAATCCTCACGACTGAGTTTCCTGAGCTCAGATGACAGTCCTTGTGCCCTCGGCTGAGTCGTCTCCCACAGTTCTGGGATCTCTCTCTTCCAGGCTGTCCCTAGACCCGAAGCCCCAGGGTGGTGGTGGTGGTCCCTCCTTGACGCACCACCAGACCACCCCTGGCCGTGCCCGTGACCCTCCCGTCCATCAGAAGGCCTGCTTTGTTGTTTCACATCAACGTTGCTTGAAACAGACCTCCGCCTCTTCGTCACAGGTTCATCTCTAGCACTGTCTTTTGGGCGCAGGAGAATACTTGCACAGTGGTAGGATGCAAACTGAGACCATACTGGCACGGATTTCACTAAACTCCTCCTGGAGCAAATCAGCAGGGACATACTGATAATCGGAAAAAGAAAAGACTGTATCCTGATCCCTGGGTAGACGGATGATATTATTAATTCAACGTCACGTGACGTGTAGTGTAGCACAAAAGTTTCGCATAGATTTTATTCCAGTCCAGTAAACACACATTCCAGCTGGCGATGACAATCAAAGACGATCCGGCGACAACCATGTGGAAAGCCCAATACATGGTTGCACCGAAAATAGCCGATATACAAGCTCACCACGCGTCGCGATGCGTCGCGAGATGAGCTTGTAGATCGTCTTGTTTCGGTGCGTGACGCCGCGGTACGATTCATTCTACGGTAAAGCCAATTGGAAAGTGTGACACCGCCGACGTCACATCCCGGAAGTGAAGCGCGAACCCGGAAACGTGTGAAAGAAAACAACAAATAAGTCGTTAGAAATTGTCGAGTAAAAAAAAAAAAGCAGCCAGGACATCTTAAAAGACTAAATACCCGTTCGACTACCGTCACATCACGACACACTCCTTACAAGGTGAGACTCTAACCAGAACAATATGTCCCTTTTTTAGGCAGCTAATTTTAGCTAGCAATGTAATAGCCCAGCCCAGGGGATGGTGACAGATATTTAAGACCTAGAAAACAAGCTATGCTGCTGCGCCCAAATATTAAAATATTGAAACGGGGCTAGCTAGTTGCGCAGCACGAACAGTCCCAAAAACATAAACAGTTGTCTTTGTTGGCATGGTTAAGGTTATAGCTTATTTGTTGAGCATGAAATATTAAAGATGGTGGTACAGTATTGTTACGAAGGCTTTCCACATTGGTACCACCAGTAAGACGTCCAGAGGGCGTTGGATATAGGGTGTTGGATAACAGTCCTTCCCCTTGTGAGTGACCAAGTGAAATTAGTGTTGTTTAAAGTCATTTAATGCAATCAAATAGGACTTTTCTGTTTGATGTATGGGCTGTCATGTCAAAGCCAGAAAGCATTTTTGCCACTGAGGTACTCAGTAGGCATTCCCGCATAACTTCCTGGTATGATGATGAATGATGTCACTCTATAACTGAGTCATTACTCCCCACGGGGAGTCCTCACCACCCGAGCTAAAGTTTCACTTTAGAAAATGTTTGTTGGGCTGCAGACAGACAGGTCAAAAATACAATGTTTTGTTTGTCTTGCAGAACAAAGACGAGTGTACTGAAGCACTGATGACATAATTGTCATTATAACATTATTATCACATCGTTATTTGCATGTTTGTTTCTGAAGATGGAGTTCCTGTTTGGGAAGAGGAAGACCCCAGAGGAGATGCTGAGGCAGAACCAGCGGGCTCTCAACCGGGCCATGAGAGATCTGGACAGAGAACGACAAAGACTGGAGCAACAGGAGAAGAAAATCATTGCTGACATAAAGAAGATGGCTAAACAGGGACAGATGGTGAGTCGAGTGGACAAAATAACGGAAACATATGTTCATACAGTGGAAAATCATTTCATTAATCACATATGTGATTAATTATAGAAATACAGGGAGGGGTTTTAAGAAGACTGGTCAGTTTTCAGCAACCACCCATCTGTAAAAGGACCATGTGTTACAACAATATATTTTTCTGTAGCCAGAGGAGGAAACTTTTAGTTTCCAATCTATGTAATGGCTAATGGGTTTGCCTTGTTGTTGTATATTATTTATAATCATTGTAGGATGCAGTCAAGATCATGGCCAAAGACCTGGTTCGCACAAGGCGATACGTCAAGAAGTTCATCATGATGAGAGCAAATATCCAGGCTGTCAGTCTCAAGATTCAGACGCTAAAGTCCAACAACAGCATGGCACAGGCAATGAAAGGTGTCACCAAAGCCATGGCCACCATGAACAGACAGGTGAGCTATTTGTGGTATTCACAACTGAAATTCAGTACTGGGACTTTTTGTATGACAAAAAAATACCAGTGCATTGAAGTACAGGACAAAACTTTTAAACATGTAACAAAATAAGATTCACTCGTTGCTGCTATTATATTTTATTGCTGATTGATCATTAGGTGAGAGTCTGTGTTAATCCTGCATTTATTTCAACAGCTAAAGATGCCCCAGATTCAGAAGATTATGATGGACTTTGAACGACAGAGTGAAATCATGGACATGAAGGAGGAGATGATGAACGACGCAATAGATGATGCTATGGGTGATGAGGATGACGAGGATGAGAGGTAGGGTACATAAGCAAAACATTCTCATACAGACTATTTATTCAATATTATATTCAAGAGTCAGAGATTATTTTTTTCCTTTTAAAGAAATAAATCAATAAATCTGTCCTTGTCATATGCAGCGATGCCATCGTGTCCCAAGTGCTGGATGAACTGGGTCTCAATCTGTCCGATGAGCTATCGAGTAAGTAAAATGTATTATTGCAAAGATTACACAATATTCATCAATATTATGTACATGCTCTTGTCCACCGTCAAATATATATATACATACATTTCTTTAACATATTTGTTAAAGAAATGTATGCGTTCACATAATTGAATTAATTATTGAATTGTGTTTATTTACTTAGACCTGCCAGCCACTGGAGGAAGCCTATCAGTGGCAGGAGGAAAGAAGGCTGAGCCCCAAGCCGCCCTAGCAGATGCTGATGCTGACTTGGAGGAGCGACTGAACAATCTCAGGAGAGATTGAATGCCAGGACATTTGGCAGACAAGCGCACTTTGGCTGGGGTGTCAATACAGATACAAGCATATTCTGATTTCTGTATCTAGAGTTCTTTGGGAAGGGCAAGGTGAATGAAGACCAGAGGTGTTTCAGTGAAAGCTCTCGTATAACGGTGTATGGCTTTTTTGTGTTTGAGATATTTTGATCATAAACGTGCAGTATGGTTTCCCCCACACCACCCCCCCAGGCATGTTAGTTTCAATATTCAAAGTAACACTAATTTTGAAAGGTTTTAAAGAACCAAAAGGCTAAATGAAAGTAGGTCAGATAAACAGTATATTATATATATATGTATGTGTGTGTATATTTTATGTTCAACACATGCAGATATCAACACATTTGTACATGGGCTTAAGTGTTTGTGCCTGGGCATCCACATCATCAGGTAACACATGGAACAAGGTTGTGCTTTAGTATCAGTATATATTTTCAACCTTGTATGTTACTTTGAACTTTGAGTATGCATTACTTATTTAGGATATTTGTAGTTTATAGGGGGGTGCTAAGGGCAGTGTAAGTTCATTAACAGAGCATCCCTTTATTGTTTTGTGTAAAATTACTAATAGGACAGTGGATTTAAGAAAAATATGATAATGGGATGAGAGATTGGTAAAGTATGCCCCAATTTGCTAATTTTCCACCAGTGGCAACATAGAGGGGGCACTAACCACACGGTGCCTGGTATGTAATAGCCCTTTATTGGTGGCATTTTAACATGATTCTTAAACTTATTAAGGGCGTTTATATTTTTGAGAAATTGTACTGTTTGTTTTCTTTATTCAATAAAACATTTTTTCACATTTGACACTTTAGACTGATTCATCAGAAAAATGCAAACATGGCTCCATGTTCAAAAGCTGCACATGGATGAGTCAACACAGCGGTTCCCAAATGTTTTCATGTCATCATGGACCCCCAAAATGATACTCATTAGCATGTGGACCTCCCATTTGAAAAATATATGCCATAAGAGAAGACTTTTAAGAGCATACAAGGTTTTACGGTAGTTATAGGTAAAAACACTAATCGGCCAGTTATAGCGCCACCATGAGGCTGAGTTGAAAATTCTCAAGCAGCATTTCTTCCTCGGCCTAGTGGGAATGTGCGTGCAAAATTTCACGGAAATCAGGCGATTCGTTCATGATTTGTGACATTTTGTTTGAAACGGAGCACTCCTGCTAACTTTGAAAGCCAATCTTAGCCAATCAGGATGGAGTATGAGAAATCAAACCAACCCGTCTTGATCACATGACTATGGAGAGCATGTGTGCCGTTTGGCGTGAAATTTGGATAAAATCTGAAGGAGTAATTTTAGAAAATGTGTTTTACATATGTCGGCCTCCAGGGGTTCAACTCTGGCATTCAGGGAGTGTGTGCGCAGAGTATGGCTGCGATCAAGCCAACGGTGCCAGAGATTAGCTGTTAACAAACGGAGGACACACACACGGACGGAGGGCAAAACAGTCTCTCCCCATGCCTTCGGCCTGGTGGAGACACTTTCAGAGTTACAGACCCATAAGGGTCCAGTTGGATCCTAATTATCATTTAGCTGGGGACCTCCTGGAACTCTGAAGGACCCCTAGGGGTCCCCAGACCCCACTTTGGGAACCTCTGAATTTTCTGACCT
>OOFJ01120955.1:0-11729 GCA_900323375.1 Benthosema glaciale | reverse complement strand
CTGCGAACTTTGAAAGCCAATCTTAGCCAATCAGGATGGAGTATGAGAAATCAAACCAACCCGTCTTGATCACATGACTATGGAGAGCATGTGTGCCGTTTGGCGTGAAATTTGGATAAAATCTGAAGGAGTAATTTTAGAAAATGTGTTTTACATATGTCGGCCTCCTGGTGGCGCTATAACAGGCCAATGTGAAAACTTTGGGGCAGGGGTTCAACTCTGGCATTCAGGGAGTGTGTGCGCAGAGTATGGCTGCGATCAAGCCAACGGTGCCAGAGATTAGCTGTTAACAAACGGAGGACACACACGGACGGAGGGCAAAACAGTCTCTCCCCATGCCTTCGGCCTGGTGGAGACAAAAGTCAAAGTTAATTTAACTCTGAGGCTGTAGGCTACACTTTCAGAGTTACAGACCCATAAGGGTCCAGTTGGATCCTAATTATCATTTAGCTGGGGACCTCCTGGAACTCTGAAGGACCCCTAGGGGTCCCCAGACCCCACTTTGGGAACCTCTGAATTTTCTGACTTGTGGTGGTAATCATGTATGCATTTGCATTTTGGCAGTCATTTGCCTCAAGCTGTAATGTTAGTTATAGTCGCTTCACTTGTGTTCCCCAATTTCTGTTGAATGCTACCATTCATCAACCCTATAATTGTACTGACCAATATTCAAGACGGTAGTATAGACGTTAATTTTTATTCAAAACAAAAATGAATCTGAACTTTCAAAACGGTCAATTATTTTGTCAACATACAATCATTTTCCAGAAAACAATATTGAATGTACTTAACACTTGGAACATTAAATAATAAAAAAATAACAGACATGTTTTATGTACATTTCTGAAAGCTATGTACAGAAGACCAGTTTTGTATTTGAGATCCATCTACACATATGCTCATTGGTTGCAGTAATGGTTAAGCAAGTGCAGTGAACAAGCAAAAATGTTGCCAAACTAAACTGTACGATTGTACATTGTAACATAGAAATTCAGAGAACAATAACTGGCAGCATGTTCAAGTGTGTACTGGTCAACAGAGCTATAACTACAGCTAGAAAGAACATTTATGTTCTAAACTGGTTCCCTTGAATGGTGGCTATGCATCCTTCAAGAGTCAAGACCAATCATTACACATAGGTAGGCTAATATTTACTGCATGTAAGCATATTGTATTGATTAGAAAAAGAAAATCCAGAACAAACAAAAGATCACTTTGTTATTCTTGGATCACCTTAAGATAAGGCTGTTCAAGTAGAACACAGGAGTTTTCACTGGACTAAGCAGCCATAAGTCATGCTTTCAAAAACTTGAAACATTTTTCAATCTCCTCTGAAATACAATGAACAGAGGAAGATGCTTCAGAGGTATGCCATGCTGCTATGTTTTTGGAACAGATTTGTCAGCTCAGAAGAGACCATGCAACATATAAAAAACCCAAGCCAATGCAAACAAAAACAAATTAACATGGGTTTCACCAATTTAGCCTCCTGTCTGGTATGCCGAGAATGATTAAATCCAGCCTTTTTTTCTTTTAAAGCATAGACAATTCAGCATGAGAACTTTTCCATATAGGTTGTCACCTTATTTTGAATAGTTGCAATTGTATACATCATGCAGTGTGGATCTGACACGTGATACCCACACTGCAGTGCACATTTTGCAAGAATATTATCAATCAATACACAGACAAGCATGACGGTGAAATTCAGAAGATTTTTCATGTACGCAGAGAGGTTTATGGGAGGCAAAGGAGAATCCAGCAAAGGGCAGTCACATTGTTCACTGTACACTTCTGAGCTCCAATTTTCAATTCAATTTGCAATAGAATGTTTTTCTATTTAATAAATTCCGCAAAGATTAGAGTCTCCAACTTCTCCGGGCAGTCAAATTGTAAAATGTAACAATACAAATCAATAGGACTACTCACATTGAAGTAATAATCAATTTGGGATGGCAAAGCAATTACCAGTATTTGAAAATTGTGTCACAAGTCATGCATAACGGTTTTGATTTTTGATTGTGATTAACAAGGAGACTAATCTTGTGGCAACATGGCGTTACTCTCAAAAAAGTTAACGGGGACAAAATCACCAAATAAACTGAAGTTGCAGCTCTCTGCCACACCCCATCTTAATGTGTACCACTCAATTGGAGAACAGCTGGTCTGTGGTGATAGTTTGAGACTTTTTTTTGCATGAGGCTTAAAGACAGCCATTTATTCGTCCATAGACAGAAAACAATTAGCACACTTCCTATATGCAGCAACCACTGACAGTCTTTTTGCTCAAAGACAAGGAAGCATTAGAAATCTGAGTAGGTGGGCCTGGAACTTCTCCTGTTATGATAATGTCACACAGTTCACTTTCGACAGGTTCGGTGAGGCGTGTGTTTTTTGGGAACCTCAATGCGACAGCGGCTTCGATCATCGAGCCATGGCAAGTCGAAGTTCCTGAAGGGACAATTTGAGAACATTTGATTTATACAGACTCCAGAGAAGGAAACTTTTGACACTCTCATTTATGTCTTTGCAATTAAATTCTACCATTTCTATATCAATAGTCATTGTATTTGCTGACATTTGTGTGTGTGAGAGAGAGAATATTATTTATGCACCGGTAGTGAAGACTTACTGTTGAGTGAGTTTTGGTAGTGGCCTTCCAAACGCAACCACTGGCAGGAAGGGGGTAATGACTATGGATTCAACTGGGGAAAACAAAAGAATGATAAGTAAAAAAGACATCAGCACATTTGAAAATAAATGTATGCAAGTAATTCTGTATCTAGTGATCTTTTAACCGCAGGTCAAGAAATGTTGACATTTGGTCAGGGTGGGTTGGGGCGGTCAAATAGTAATACACAAGTTGGCTGTAACCTGTGGATCAACCCACGGAATGAGTAAAGAAATGTTTGTTTTTATTTCCTCAAAGATTAGTATCTACAGTACCTATTCTTATCATGTGTAATTCAACACTGCCACTGGGATGTTAAAGAAAGCTAATTTACCATCTTCACAATCGGGATAGAAGGATGATATCTCTGGCTCTATCTCAGGGACAACTTTCTTCTTGTTCATGCGCTGTTGTAAACGCTGAAACATGCGCTGCTCTCTGATTCGCTGGATGTCCCATCTGCAAACAAAAATTAACAAATTGGGCAGGAGAATAAAAAGGTAGGTTTAACAGAGCAGACATTCCATCCACTTCTTCTCAGTCAGAGGTTTGAGCTGTGAACATTAAATAATTATCCCAAAACAGGTCTTAAAAATCTATATCCCAGTATCCATTTCCTTGTTGTTGTAGTTTCTTAAAAATAAAAAATAAAACTAATACACTAACTGTATTGACTAGAGACTTTGTGGGTAGAGTAGAGGTTTCTCCAGATCAGGTAAATTGCTGTTCACCAATCAAGTCACTTGGGAGTAAATATCGTCCCTCACAGATCGGTGGCTGACCGATCACAGCACTTCTAGTAGAGTCCATCTGGTATTATGGTCAAGCCACCCACTATGCAATAAGAGCAGCCATCACCTGGGTGAAGCTGGGAGTATTTCCCCAGTAGGATTTCTAAAGGTCTACCTTAGTGATGATTATTTTATGCAAATCACTCCTGTAATATAAATTAGCTCCACAACACACCACTGATGTGCCAATTTCATGTTATGCCCCCAGGTAGGTCACCCACACAACTACTCCTTTGTTCCCAATCACACCTCAAGGTGACCACCATTTTTCTCCCAGGCTCTGTCCCAACATTGACAATTTTAAAATAAAATGTTTTCTAATTCAATCCGAGGTTGACCTATTATTTTAGTTCGTCAAGAACACTCTTACTTTTTTTTTGTATCGTCTTGTTGTAATGGTTGTTTAAGGCCAAATTATACTTGCAACATTGCCTCATCTGCAAGGACATCCACATGCAGACCAGATTTTGTGGCTACACATACTGTATGCGCCACGCTCACAACTACACTGACTGCAGAGGATAGGAGGTCAATAGCTACCCGCTCACGGACTTGATATTGAATTGTTCGTGACAGGTTTTTTTAAGTTATACAAACAAATAAAAAATCTCAATAAAAAGGTATTCTCAAGGGTTTTCTGAAGGAATTTATTTAGAATCTGAGGTCTTCAGTAAACAACAGGAATGCACAGAAATGAAGCAAGAGTAAAGCCAAGACTGTTGACCTCCTCTCATTAGACCATGCCTTGTAAGGAGTGCAGCCCATGTTGCTCTTCTACTGTACATATAATCACAACTATGATCGCTGTCCACACACACCCTTGCGACCCAGACTTAATTGCATTGCCATGTTTGGAGGCCCATGCTTATAATCAGTGCAGTGGCCATAATCAAAAGTATTTTATAATTCATAATAAAGCCTCAAAACAAAGGGTGTCTACCAAATGTGCCTCAAGCCTAAAACGGCTGGTCCGGTGCATCACAGGTACAGGGACATCAAGTTTCAAGCAGAAGTTCATAATAAATCCAGTTTTTGTCTTTTTAAGTGACACTATTCAAATGTGTTGTGGATTTTGGCAAGAATCCATTACAAAACAGTACAAATGTAATTGCAGTGCACATTTTTGGAAAAGAAAAAGCTCTCCCCAACATAAATTATGGGAATAATTTGTATGCACACACACACAAAACGTTTTAAAGAAATAAACAAATTCACACCTTTTTCTCCTCTTCTCATCCAACTCTAGCTTTAAGTGCCGCTTAAGGAACACACCGTCTTCCAGTGCCTTGATGGAGAGACACAAGAACACATGCGCATGATTCATAAGCGGGGTAGAGTCATGTGAGCTCTCAACTGCTTTGGAATAACTATCCAATGAAATGAAATAACTGTTAAGGTTGACATTTATGTGTCTCACCTCTGGGATGTTACTGGATGACTCCCCATCCAAGGGCTCTATACAGTTTTCCCTCCAGGAAGGAACTACAAAGCAGCCAAGAGGTGGAGGAAAAGCGGAAACCACTATCATTAAACAGAAAATCAACAATCATTAGTATTTAAGAAATTGATAAAGATTTGCACAAATGACAAGAATCCTCACTAGCCACATCTTCCTCCTTCTTAGGGGAAGTCTCACGGAGCGGGGACAAGGGAGGTTGATGCCAGCAGCACAGGTACATCTCTGTGGTCGACATGAAGGGCAACTCTTCCATCTGGCAACTGAACTCCTGAGGCTCCTCCTTGCATGTGTGAAAAAGGTCCTTGTCCGACCTCCCAAGCCCCGTCTTCTCTGGGGTCTCCTTACTACGAAGCTCTCTTTGGTACGGAGACCCTGGTCGAACGTCAGGAGGCTTCTGGGGGCTGAACTTTGAGCCCTTGCCTCGAGCTTTCTGGACTTTTGAGTCACCAAAGCAAGATTTCCTGCAACAGAATACTCAAGTTTGTAAATTGAAAAACTAAATAAAGTCATTTTCCTCATTTCTGGTCAGTGTGTTTGTATGACATGGCCTGGGTGGATTTTAGTACTGGGTGCTCAGTCCCTATAGAAAAACATTTAGGGAATGCCCAGCACTGTGCCTTAAATTGTTTATTTACCTTTTTTGACCTTTGCCACCCCGACTGAAGGGTAGCGGCATGGGTGAGTTTGGTTGTGGAGTCGCCCCCACCACCTCCAGATCCCATATATCCTCTTTGTCTGGGGTCCATGGCTCCAGAGGCTGAAAAAGACGCTTGTCTCTCGGGTCTTTCCTTGTGAGCTGCAGGCGGCGCTCCATGCGCTCAATACGTGCAAGTAGCTGCAAACCAAGAAGATATAAACTGACAATTTAGTACCCAGTTGACAACTACATGCTGAACACACCGATGTATATTGTAAATTTGCTTGCAAACACTGCAGCATTTACTACACCTAATCAGTAAACATAACACTTTCCTTCAACCTCTAAGAAAAAGGAAAATAACTTTACCGTCTCCTTCTCTGTTTTCAGCTCATCTATCTCCTTGTCCTTCGACTGCAGCTGCTGCTGCTGTTGCTCGATGAGGTCCAGTTGAAGAAGGAGAATCTGCCGTAGGCAGTTGGCTTGAGTGTGGGGACTGGCAGGCGTCTTCTTGATGTTCCTCCACTTGCCCTCTGAGCTGACCTCGATGGACGCGCTACCGAGGACCCCGGGGCCACCACCCTTCGCACTCTCATCAGCACCAGCATCCTTGGGGTTATTATTCAAAGCCATCTGAGGGTTATCCATATTGTCAATTGAGAGGGGTTTACCTTTCACTGGGGTTCCCTCACCCCCCATTTGTCTGACAGGGGACAATATTGCCACAGTTTTATTGTCCCCTTGAAGTGCTTCTGCAACCGTGGCAGTGCGGGCAACTTTGCTCGTTGTGTAGTTCTGGTCTAAGTCCCTTGACTTGCCAGGGATCTCTCCCCCCTGCACGTCTGGAACATCTAGGACAAAGTCGCAGGATTCCCTCTTGATTGTTACGGGACTCAACGTGGCGGCGCCGATGTGAGTCTTCTCCAAATCGATGGCGTCAGGGTTTAGCTTGAATCCAGTGCTCGCATACAGTGTTGATCTCAGAGTCATGGCGAACACAGCAGCGACTTTTCATTCTGCAGCGTCTCGGGCGGCGAAACTCGGCAAAGTTCCCCGCTTTTACCCTGCAAAACAAAGCAAACGAACCTACGTTAGCTGGCCAGAAAACGCTAAACACACCCCTCGTCTCCTTTAACTTTGCATTAATCAGTACAAACACCGCCTTGGCAACTGGTTTAAAACGCAGAAACGAAACGTTAACTTAACTGACGTTAAGGTTGCATTGTTGTTCCCCGGCACATCCTCTTCTAAATTTGCCGGATTTTGAAAAGGCAAGCTAAGCTAACACCGCATTACGGGGGACGAGAACAACAAACAAACCGATGCTAACCAGGGCTAATAACTAGCAGTGCGTGTTTCGCAATAGCGACAGCACTTCTACAGACGTTATAATACAGATGGAAATCTCAACGGGGACTCGGGAGTGGCTGGCTGCGTAGTAGGACACTGACTGGCACCAGAAGCGATGTGCCTCCATTTTGCTTCTCTCGAAATGATGGAAAAACAATAACAGCTAGCTAGCATGCTAATGCTAAGCCAGTTCGTTGCTGCTGTCAAAACGGGCACGAATAGAGCGACTCGGCTTTGAAGAACAACCAACCACGTCCTCTGGAAGAGCGTTGTTAGAGAAAGTACACGACGCGCCTACATTTCCATGTCTTCTGGCTAAATGTTGTGTTTAATGCCCACCTGGTCCTGGAAGTGCCTTCATCATGTTCCCTCCTCAAGACTTGTTTTAAAGCGCCGACCAATGCGCATGCGTAATTTGCTGGATAGGCATCATGTCTTGTGTTTTGAGCGCTCCGCCTTGTTACACCGAAACTGGCGACTCGCGGAATTTAGTCACCCCCCCAATAAAGCTCCCATATCAGCCAACGTTCATCACTAAAACAGCGACCTCTGGTGTCACTGAGTTTAATGGCTCACACACTTGGGATGCAACAACCCAGCCTCTCTAACTATGGGTAGTGGGTACCCAATGTGGGCACCAAATCAGAGTGGGCACCATAGGTGGGCACCCTGCCCTGACCTCAGAAGAGTGGACGCCATAGGTGGGCACCCTGCCCTGACCTCAGAAGAGTGGGCACCATAGGTGGGCAGTGGGCACCCTGCCCTGACCTCAAGAGTGGGCACTGGGCACCATAGGTGGGCACCCTGCCCTAACCTGTGGAGTGGAGAGTAGACCATAGATGGGCACCCTGACCTCAGAAGAGTGGGCACTAGGGGAAATCCAGGCACCAAAGCAGGAATACTTTGAAGTCTGGTAATGTGTTTTGATTGATTGAATACTTTATTGGCAGAAATGTAATTAGTACAGCATACAGTCAGACACGAATGAAATCAGTACAACGAACAGTCAAACATAACAGCCAAAGGGAACACCGAAAAAAAGTCCTTGCGGTCTTGTTTCCATTCAGGTCCTGGGTATTCAGTTCATAATCATGACATAAAAATAACAATAACAATTTTCAAATCATCATAAAAGGTAAACAAACTAACAAAACAGTACAGGTTGGGGAACAAAAGGGGTTATACTGAGGTGGGGGAAGTCGCTGGACTAGAGGGAGGGGGGGTAATCATTTCCTCTCCCTTTGGCATGCTGAAAGGTGTTTTTTCAGGCCTGTTTTAAAGGACCCCAAAGATTTACTCTTTTGATTGTATTATTGGAATAAAACTACATTCAGATTTATTTTTTCCCCCTCATCCAACACATTTTTACATTTAGGCCTACTTTGAGGTTAAAGGACAACTTTTTTTTTCAACCAAGGTTCATGTTTTAGGTTGTTATTAAAGTAAAGTAAAAGATGAGTGTCCTTTTCTTTTTTCATCTTTCGTTTTAGCGATTTTAGCTATTTTTGACAAAATGTTATGCCCATTTCTTTGTTATTATTTACTAGTACTACAAGAGCGGTGCCTGCCCGTGGGGCCTCTACAGAAGTGCCCATTGGGCACTGGCCTACTTGGAACAATGCAAGTTGGAAATGTATGCCCCACCAGATATTATGTCTGTCTATTTTATGCGCACAGCATTTATGAAGGTCTTTGTCAAGTATGCCCCAATATGGAGTCTATGCAGAGCGGTGCCCGTGGGGCCTCTACAGTGGTTTTAACTTTTAGCAAAGCCTCTGTTGCTTAAGTGTCACAAGAAAATGTACTTACTTAAAAGAAAAGGAATTTCTAGAGGGCAATGCAGACTAATGATATGACCCACATGGGTATAATTTGTGTCAGGATTTGTATTTGCTTCAGCTTGATTTATACTAAAAAAGTTGATATATGAAATGATATAGCTCTATTTCTAATGAGCTATGCCTCAGTAGTCATTAGTACCATTCTAATTATTAATTTTGTGAGGCCATTGAAATGAAATGCAATTACAAAATAAAGTTTCAAATTATCTATAGTATAAAATCAGAAGGAGATAAACATTATCTACAAATGTAATAGTAATTGATTTGATGTCAAGAAAAATACAATGAAAGAACACTCTATGTTGATATTAACTTAGAACTAGCTTGTTTGTTATTTACTGTAACTTGGCAAGCAGAATAAGAATGGACTATTGTTCAATGGGAATTGTTTGAAGCAAGAAGGGAAGATAAGGTTTCATGCAATGCGATGTAATGCGAGAGTGCAGACTCAACAGAACACCAACACCAACTTGGGACTCCCCTGAATCGCCACATCCACAATCCACACCCAGTATCAGTGTCTTTGTCTTGAGCTCTGCAGTGTTGTTAACTCTGCTGTCACCTCTTTCCCTTCCTGGCTGGCGGTGCCTTTAACTTGTCTTCAGTGTCAGTTTGCTTAATTGCCACCAGTTCTGATGCCTGACAAAGTGCCAAGCCAGCCTCATATCCTTCTCTATCTTTGACTTTGTCTGTGCTGTGGGAGGCTCCAGTACTGGTCCACATTTCCGATGTGGTCCGCCCATATGATACCAAGTGCCATTCGTAGCATTTTTATGTAGACATCCAATGGGCATTTCCTGCTGTTACAGTGCTGTAGGCCTAGTGCCTACTGTCAGTCTCAGTCCATGTCTCAGCCCCTGACTCCACTCAGTGACTCAGTCCAGGCCACTGTAGTTACAAATACAAACACTTTTGAGCTAGCCTAATCCCCCATGTCATATCTCCCTCCTCCCATGCAAGGCATTCCAGGCAAGTGAAAATCTCTTAAATTAAAAAATATCAAAAACTCACCACCTAGGCTACACCACCACACTATATAGCCACTTTGCTTCTGGCGTCAGAAAAAAGGACAGTTGAAAGAAAATATAGCAATTTTAACAATTTCATATTTGATTTAAAAAAAATATGAAAAAAGGGCTTCAATTGTCTGAGTTTGGTCTTGACTTAACTTACAGTAGCCTACATGCCATGCACTGGACCAGCCTGAATTTGGCTTGAGACTTATTGGAACCCCCTTTGTTCGTCACATTTAATTACTTTCTGTGTGTGTATGTCATGGCAACGTGTTTGCACTTTTAGTTATGTGGTGGTAGTACCATCAACTCAAGCATTCACTTATATTTACTCTAGTACCGTTTTCTGCCCAGGCAGCAGGTGGCAGTGTTGTTTCTTTTGTTCACATAATACAGCAACGATATACTACTATATACTTTACTTCCGGGATTCTTAATAACAGGAAACATAAACTGCAAAAAATTGATATAGCACCGTGTAAATCAGTTTACGTTAATTGAAATGTGAATGTTTCCGACTTTAATAATTGGATATAACATTCGTGGGGTTCACGTTGTCGTATCGAGTGTCGATCTGATAAAAGTGAAAAGCCAGAGCTCGTGGACTACACTTGACAGGTTAATTTGGTTAATATTATCTTGTGTATTCATTCACATGTGTGAAACCAGACTACAGTCAAATGAGTTGGCTGTTTCTGTGTGCAGACTAGTAGTAACAGGGTATTATCTTCTAGATGCATGCATTGTGTGTAACCAGACTACAGTAAATGGTATTATTTGTATACAGTTCAAACTGATGGAGTAACAATAAAGAGTATTATGTTATTATATTAAGTATGTATGTTACAATATGGTGTGTTCTCAGACTACAGTAACAATATGCGGAGAGGGGTTGGTGCAGGAGCTATTGCCAAAAAGAAACTTGCAGAGGTAGGCTATAACATACAATGTTAATGCAATATTCATTTTCAGTAACAATGTTAACTTAACTTCTAACATTTCTTGTTTTATTTAATTGAGGCCAAGTATAAGGAAAGAGGAAATGTTCTTGCCGAAGATCAAATTGTTCAGGTAGGTCTACTCTTTGTACATGCATATTCATTAGAGGTCAGGTGTGTTAGCCTGTATGTGGATTGTGGAAATATTTCAGCTGACTATATCATATAGCCTACATAATAATAATAATAATGTATTGTCCCGAAGGATATTTGTCTTCACAGTCTGTTCAAACACCCACATCAAAAACAACACAGAACACATAACACCAAGACAAAACAAAAACATGAGGTCCCCACTGTATGCAAAACCATCCCATCATACATGTATACTTTATACTAGTGATGGGAGATTAATCGGCAAACACATCGGTATCGGCCGATTTTAGTTCTTTTTAGATGAATCGGTGTCGGTAATCGGTATCAATCAGCCCGATTAATTAATCGGTCCCATTAATCGGTCTGTCTTTACAGATAAACACGCCCAAAGCCCACAGCTTGAACAGATCTATATGCTCACAATATTAAATATAAAGGTATTAAAGTTAAATTTCACTTACCTAAGCCTGCAGTGCAGACACCCTGATCCATGTATTTCTCAGAATGGACAAAACTATTATATATTTTTTCAAAACAGAATGAGATCATATCGAATCGGTAATATCGGTTATCGGCCATAACACCGTATTAATTATATCGGATATCGAGATCGGCCAAAATTTCTCATCGGCAGAGCATCCCTACTCTATACAGAACCATCCTATCGGCGGGGCAGTTTGTTTAATGTCGCGATGGCTGAGGGGACAAAACTCCTACTAAAACGGACATTTTTCCATGGCAAGGTTCTGTATCTGTGTCCAGAATGGCATGAGGTTAAAAAAGCGATACAGAGGATGATCAAGGTGTCATTTGATATCGATAGTGCTAACCGTGTGATGGCCTTATTGTTCATATCAGAAAGTGAGGGTGTAG
>OOFJ01120945.1:0-15160 GCA_900323375.1 Benthosema glaciale | reverse complement strand
ATGGGGTTCAATCCCCGCTCCTGCGCATTACTACACCAGCAATCATGGCCAGTTTGGTAAACCACACATTGTTGCCAAATATGGTTAGATTAGATTAGAGGGATATCAAACTCCCGGACAGATTAACTCCCACTTCGGACCCTAGGCCGAGCATCGTTTAAGGGCCCCCTCCTTGCGCGCGCAGCGCTACCCATAACGGGCGATCAGGTGCAAGAGCATGCAAACACACTGCTGGTTTTATGGCCATGTGTAGGTCAAGAAAGCACCTGTAGACATTGTATCATAAAGGATTTAAAGTCTGTAGCCTAAGGTATAGTTTGTGCATGTATTTGCATGTCACATGACCCTGGGTTTGAGAACCACTTCTGAAAATACAGAGGGGACTGAAATGGAGAATATAGTGCTCCACAAGAACTGTATACCGCTTAGGCGTGGGAGGGAACTTTGTAGCTATGTCGGTAACCACGTTTGAGTCTTGCTAGATACCTCCTTCTATATTCTAGTCTAGATCATCTGCTAATGCTAGGCCTTGATCTCTTCTATTCTCTGCACCTTATATGAAGGTGCTATGACATCATGCTGTGACATCACGCAATCATCCGTTTCCTTGGCAACAGGGACCATATATTTGATATTTGATTAACTCATACTGTACATTTCTATGAGTAAATTGTCGATGGGCCCCTGAAGGTCAAGACCCCCTGGGCAATCAGTCTTTGCTCAAACTCTAACCCCAGCCTGTGTGATTTTTACATACGCCAGGCACACGAACAGGCATGAAACTGAATATCAAGACTGCACATATAAACATATGCATAATGTAAATGCATACACACCTACTCTGCGCATACACACGCATACACACCTACTGTGTACCTCCATGATACACATTTAGAAGTAGGAACCATACACACAGCATCAAGCACTTCAATGTGTGCTGTGCTATAACCACCATGACTGTGGCTCAGGAGGTAGAGCAGGTCGTCCAATGATCCGTGGGTCGGTGGTTCGAATCCCGGCTCCTCCTGTCTACAGTGTCCTTGGGCAAGACACTGAACCCCAAATTGCTCCCAATATGCTGGTTGTGCCTTGCATGGTTTCTGCAGCCATTGGTGTATGAATGAGTGATGAATGTAAAGCGCCTTGATAAAGGCGCTATATAAATGCACCATTTATGTACATAATTCGTTATTCTCTTTCTTACTATTGCTGGCGCTGCTATTCTTCATTATAGTTTGTTGTTGTTTAATATTGTTGTGACAGTGTTGAAGAATTGTACTCCTCTGTACTAGTAGGCTATATAAGATGTATCAATTACAATCTAGAATCTTAATTCTAAACATTTGTCCCACGTACTGGCTTTCTGGAATCATGTGTGTAAGTGCTCATTTTCACATTTCCATTCCATTGATGGTAATGTCTTTTGAGGCAAATCAGCAAATCATGTAAACTAAATTATACATTTCACGGGATGTATTATTCAAAGACTAATTTACCGTGGACAGTTTGTTGTTTCTTTGAAATTAACCTCTGGTTAAGGTGCCCTTTCATGTATACTTTGAAAGATGATTCTTATGAATGATTTAATGGTGCTCTAAAATTCAATTTTTGGAACATAATTCTGTGGACATCCTGATGGCGCAATCTTGCACACTTTTTGTGTCAGCCCTATTTCAAATAGCAGCTTTCTCTCTCTCACTACCTCTCTCTCCTTTCCTCTTTCTACTCTATCCTATCAAACTTGCCTCCCTTTTAGAAGGCACCCCGCTGTGCCCCCAACACCCACACATACTGTAAATACCCCTTCTCGCTACAGCACGTCCAATCTCTCTGTCTGACCTTCTTTCTCTCCCACACCCATTCACTTTCTCTGTGCCCCTACTCTTATTCTCTCACTGACATTCCCACCACTTGTATCTTTCTTTCTCTCACACCTAAGTCTTTTCATCTCACATATTCTCCTTTTTTTCCTCCCTCCTCATCGTACTTTGTCGGACGCCTGTGTCTCTCCACTCTCCAGTGAGAATAACAGATTTTCGGGTGACAATTCACTTATGAATGCAGTTATTTTTCTGGGTGTCTGACAAAGTATACCATAGCATAGCTCACTCCTCTAATCCTCTCCTGCAAGACCATTTTATCTGGCATGGCTTTGTGTCCTTGTTTCTCGCCTTCTATTCCCCGTGCAGATTTTTTTCCCCCCCTCTACATGCTGCTCTCCTTGTCCTTAGCATCTTTTTTCTGCCATTGCACATTTCACTTGCAGTAATTCATTTGGGTTTGTAATTACTGGTATGGTATTCATTTCTTTCATATACTAACTAATAGACAGGTCAAAGCGTACAACCATCCGATAAATGGGTGTGCCAAACCTTTCTCAGTTGATTCTTATGTATTTTGTCCTGTAGAATCAATTTCTGCGATATAAATGTTTGTATTTTGCATAATTAATTAGATAATTAGCACTTTTGATCAATTATGCTAATTATCTAATTAATTATGCAAAATACAAAAATGTATATCGCAGAAATGGATTCTATAGGAAAAAATACATAAGAATCAACTGAGAAAAGTGTGGCACACCCATTTATCGGATGGTTGTACGCTTTGACCTGTCTATAACTACACAGAGTTGAATTTACACAGGATATTACTGTGTATACCGTAACCTGAAAGAATCTGATAGGACCTCAGGGCTCTTTATGGAAGTTCAATGTGTCTGTGTGTGTTTGAGAAACTGATGCACGCAGGCAGAGATTATTATCATTTTGCCCTCCTGTATAAACTGTGTTCAGTGGTGGTTCTTTTGACATATGGTCCCAAGAAACAAATGTCTAACCGCAATTTCCCAGATTGGGCACACACTGACAAAACGCTGAACCGTGACATTCAAGCAGCGAGTGCAAGTTGTAATTTCTCATTTTGAATCATTCCCCTTGATTAATTATTGGAGAATGCCTGACAGGAGAAAATATTGTTTTACTAGAGACAGCATTTATCATAAAGACTGTAAATATAATTGTAATTTATATTATAAGTATATTTTCTAATTTCTAAAACCACTACGGGGGGGCTTAAATTGAGACCCACTGGTGTACAGCAAAGTTTGGGCAATAGTATTTCTGCTTTCCTGTAAACGTGTGCAGGTTTGAGTTATCATTCACTGGCAAGCGTTCTATGTTGGAAACCTATTCCAGCCATGATTCATAGATACCCCTGTGAGCTGTTTGCACCACCTTTTTTTTTAAACTCCACCCTACCCCATGAGGCGTCAAAGATCTCATTCTCACCGTACCACACATCTCTGGATCTCGGCAGGGGGGTTTAGAAATCGCTGACCATCATATCTTGGTGATTGCCAACCTCTGCAACATTTCCTGGAGATGGGAGGAAATCTCCCTGTGATCCCCCCGCCACCACAAACATTTTCTTTTCCACATTATCCGTATCTGCCCCAGCCCCAGTTGTGGTTATCATCCATGGTGTGTGTGTAAAGGCTGCCACAGTTTGTCTACAGTACACCCGATCCCAAACCATGAATAGCTTATGGTCTCAGTATTTTATTTATTTTTTTATTTTTTGAGCAAAGACCACATTACATATAAGGATTGATTGAAGACATTGAAGTGATTTTCAAACTTGCACTGTACTGAATGTAAATAGGAGGAAGTAGTCTCTGAGTCTCTAGGCATAAAAATACATTTATGCCGACAAATACAAATTTCTACGGTTAAATTTGGTATTCTGTGCAGTCTATCTACCACCCACCAGCTGAATATATATACTGCTCCTCTTCCCCAACTGTGTAATACTGCCCTCCATAGCTCAAAGTTTAAAACACACATGTATATTTTGTTTCTGCAGCCTAGAAACAAACGTGCAGAGGATGTTTGTGTACTTTGCACTGGCATAATGAAATAATGACTTCTCTCACACATGCTATTCATAAATGTGACCCTTTAGGAGTAAAGGTTGCTCGCATTTAGTATCCAAAGGCAGCATAATTACCAAATTTAAATAAAGAGAGGTTTTCCATATACATAATAAAGGTACTATTGCCATACAAATATTAATAGTTAAAAAATAATATATTGCAATAAATCATTGGATGTTGCATTACATAATGTTCCTATTTATTATTCTATTGATTTTTTTTAAGCTGTATAAAACCAAATCTATGGTAATAAACTAAAATATACTGTGAGCATTAATCATGGCGGCAGAACTTCCCAATTACTATTTCACAGGACAGTACTTTATTTATCCAATTCATTCATATGCAAAGACAATAATAAAATGTACAGACTTTTGCCAGAACTGAGGTGCATATTGTACTATAAATAGGTGTGCAAAGAACAGCCACTAGTTTTCAGTGTGACACCATGCAGTGCACACTGTCTCCATTTTCCAGAGCTGATACTGTGCTTCGTTGGAGGTCCCAAGTGAGTGGGGCCTGGAGGACCATCGGACAGACTGAGAGCCAGAACACCTGGATCCAGGTTTCAGAATAATTCCTTCACAGCCCGTGGAAGTAAAACTATGACAATCGGCAAAACTGTGGTTGCAAAGCTGTCTCCTGCTCCTGGTATATTAAGGCTGCATGTTAAGCTGCTGCTACAGTATTATGGTCATGGAGATAGGTCAGTGAAGTGACTATAAGTGGCTCTGAAAAATGTCAATGTCATATTACTGTATATAATAATAATAAAGTATATAAGAATCTAGGGGAACTACACATTATTCAGGAGAAAGATCTGACACTGCAAACACACTATAAAAATACATGTTTAACAACATAATTGTTGTGCATTGACTTTGCCAGTTTGATGCTGTAAATGCAATCAGTACCGGTATTAGAATTTCACTCAAAAACAGTTACATAAATGCTTGCTATATATTATATTTTGAAAAAAAGGAAAAGGTAAAGTATTTTACACCAAGCCATTACATGAAAAAAGGGATATCCAAATGCGGGTTGCTCATTTTGATTTTCTTCTCCACTGAATGTTTCGGTTTGCGTCCATGGCAAACAATATTTAATTGTGAATGGCATTTAGTGTTCCTCAAGGCCAGTGTAAGGTGACTACATTAATTGATATGTTGACATTCACATGCCCATTAAATATGTTACAGTCACTAATAACTAAAGTTAGTCACGTTGCCATAGCCGTATGTTGGGTTGGTTGTATGCCAGCTAGGTCAAGACAATCATAGATGGATTTTATCGATTTTGATAGTTGCATACAGGGCTTAAAGCCAAAAAACATCCCAAGACTGAAAACAAGTTTTTGCTAATTTGAACCTATAGAATTAAATGACCCCCAATAAATCCTCAGGACTGAAATCCGTCCCCAGGGCTGAGAACTATAAGCCCTGTGCATATTGTACTACGATCATCGATTGCATCGAAATGTCTGATCATAGATATGCAAATCTCAAAATAGATCAAATATATATATGATAGTATGATCACCACCTAGCAAGGTAGGCTAGGTAGACACAAGCCTCCCATTAGCAGGAAACCCTTCTACAGTGGTGTAAAAAAGCAGTGGGCAACTGTCTTTGAGCCTGTTGGTGAAACATCTGAGCCAGGATATGGAAATGAACAAACTCTTAAATCTAATTTATACTTATACGACCACATAGCTTCGGGCAAGCACAGTTGTATGACAAAGTCATAAAACTAACTGGGATTTAATTACACTCTGCAGTGATAAAGTACACTAAAAATTCAATATTAGATTTGTTCAATGCCATGGTTTAATCTACCCCATGTAGAATAGATTGAGTGCAGAAATATCACACATTTTTTTTAAGTAAATGTAGTAAAGGGCATTACAAAGTCAGCTATACATATTTTCTTTAAATCACATCTATAATTTTGAATACAAAATATTTTTACTCTTTGAAAATGACATGCTATCACAAATCTAAACATGCCCCTCATGTAATCCCTGATTACAAGTCATTTTGGGGAGGTGACCAACTCATTTTCATTTTCAAGTATATATTCAAAATAAAAGGATACATGATCACTATAGAAAATCTTGGCTTGTGAGATCAATTAAAATCAGTGAAAACAGTATTTGCACATACTCATAAAAACATAAAGCCAAGGCGGCAATTCAGTAAAGGTTTAATGCTCTAGTAGTCACCCATTTCTGAGCCACCTCAAGACCTACAAATTTGACCAAAAGCAGAAGGCACGTTCTGCATCTAAATATCAAGGTCACGGCTGTGTTCCCATAGGTCTATACAATGAGACTTTATTGTCAATAGGTTTAACAAACATCAAGATAGTACAATGGCTTCAACTTTTATTTCAAAAGTGGGAATAAAAAAAACTATAAATATCGGAGCAGCTGATCAGCACAATCAAATCACCTTGACGAATAGTAAACTGGCTGCATGATTACTCCTTTTCTCAGCATCCGAGGCTTCTGCCACTTAGATAGATGCAGGTTTTCCCATGTGCTTGATTATGAATAAATGTCATTTTTACAGTGTCATTTAAACTGAGCAGCAGCATACCACATATTAAAAACCACCATCAACGCTTTGTAGCAACAGTGGGTTAACAGCCAGAAGATAAAGCCTGGTAACTAAAAATGTGTCTGTGGCTGATACGTTTCTCTAGCCTGGCGTGGCCAGCCTCATAGCACGGAGTCACTGAAGAATCCTTCGCACATATGAGGGAGGAATCTTCAGTGAATCCCTGCTATGGGTTTGGCCCGCCAGGCTAAAGTTTCTCTACTTTAGTGAAATAATTGCAAACTCGAAGGTACATTCTATGCTAAATATATAGGGCAGGGGAAAATACTGAGTGTCACACATAATGTTCAGTTCTTTTTTCTTTTCTTTTTTTTCTTATGAGGCTCTCGCTACTAGCAGGCTCAGGAGGATCTAACAATGAGAAGAATAAGAGACACATTGGCACAGAATACACTGTTTAGAATCCGTTTAACAGGTTTCATTCCCCAGATGTTAATCACAAGGACAAACATTTTAAAAGCTTGGAATGTTACAGTGAACAGATTCAGTAAGTAAGACGGAAGAGAGAGAGAGAGAGAGAGGGGGGAAAAAAAGTTGACAGGACAGTGTGTGTGCCGTTTTGCACATAGCCGGCAAGTGGCAAGTCACAGATTGCAGATGGACCAAGCATTTCTCCAAAAGAGGTGTCATGATCTTTGTGTTCAAAAGTACTTTTCCCTCTCTTTTCATTACTGGGTCCATCCTTCTCTCCAGGTCCAAGACGATGTGCCCAACCAGGGAGCTTCAGATAATGATTTTCCGAGATCATCTTCCACTCACAGTGAGCTAGTCAATCTATCAAAACGTGATCCCCATTTGTGGTGTGTGTGTGGTTGGGTCAGTGGTGCTCCCCAATACAGCCAATCATCTCTGGACCCAGAGAATCTCCCCTTCAAAAGTTCATTTGCAGTTAGTCAGTGGGCGCCTGAACAGCAGGATGTGTGGCTCTGTGTAAAAAGGGTAGAGGGGAAAAACAAGGTTTAATAACCGCATGAACCCTAACGACTTATCCCTTTTCTGGGTAGGTCAAGGTCATAACATAAATAACACAACATTCTGCAGTAACACTTAGTATATTTTAAAATATCGACATGAGCAACAAATCACTGGTAGGTGGCATTTACATTTGTCGTATTAATGGCGCTATGCATAATAAGAGAATCGGAGATCTAAGACAAAACACTACTATATTTTCTCATAAATCTCAGAATATCTTTTTCCAATCCTTTGAATCCTTGGGCAGGTGGTTCTGTATACCCGCTGAGCATATGCTGGTGGTGTCAAAGGTTGCAAGTTCATACAAGTAACCAGATAGCCATAGCCCATACAATCCATTATGTATTCTCAACAGCAGCTGTTGGCATTACA
Organism: Benthosema glaciale; assembly: GCA_900323375.1. Classification (NCBI taxonomy): domain Eukaryota; kingdom Metazoa; phylum Chordata; class Actinopteri; order Myctophiformes; family Myctophidae; genus Benthosema; species Benthosema glaciale. The sequence continues at coordinate 7,261 of OOFJ01120945.1, read as the reverse complement.
AATGCTCCCTGATTCACTAGCATTGTCTTTTAAAGGGCTTTGTCTAAGAGACAGATGCGTCTGTTTTTTCTGCAGAAGAAAGCAAAAAAGAAAAGATCGACTCTTGCAGTTTTTGTTTGATTGAATACTTGCTGGTCAGAAATGTAAACAGAATACATTGGTACACTGGTACCGTACAGTCAGTGGTACAGTCTGACATAAAGGCTACAAACTTTGATGTGTCTTCCACCCCATCTCCTGTCTACCTACTGTACTTCCATCAATAAAAGGCAAAAAATAAAACAAAACAAAGTCCAGTGGGGACTTGTTTCCACCGACGTTCTATAAGTAAGTGGTACAAAATGTGGGCTGGGATTTATGTATTTGATTGCAGAATTCTTACAATAAGAAAACATTGAATAAAGGTTAAATGTTCACATTAACACTGCATTGAGGTATTTTTTCTGATATGATTATTACTGTACATGTATTAGTTGGTCTGTTGTTTACTGGTAGGCTAGTAAAGATATTACACATGCATGTGTTTATGTACTTTGTCTTTGTGTCCTAAGAAGACCTTGATTTTGGTCATGTTACTTGAAAAACAAAATGCTTCCTTAGCCTTTACACTAATTAAAAACATGGCCGTTGTCTCTGTTAAGTCATGTACATTTTCATTAATTAAATCTAGAATGGGTTGGTATCCCTGAAAATGTCGTGCAAAACTGTAGAGAAAGCTTCTATTTGGAATTGATAAATTAGTTCTATAGTCATAATGCTTAATTTTGTGTCCTACCAAGTCATAAGTTCATGTTTCACCACTTAATGTTCTTACTTCTTACACATACATTAACGCAACACACTTGTCAAACTAGTATTCACACTGGGGCAAATATATATTTTTTGGGGGGAAATTAAGAGTTTAAATAGTACACAAAGTACATGCATAAACTATTATTAAGGTTTAGTAGTGATCAATTTGTATTGGGGGTGGGGAGGGCGAGACATTTCCGGGGATCCCCAGTCAAAAAACGTTGAGAGCCCCTGGCATAGTCGAGTGGTTCTCAAGCTGTGCAGACATGATTTTGGGGGTGTCCCCAAATGACGGTAAAGTGACAATAAAAAAAATGTCAATACCATAAACACTGGCATAGACACTAGTCCATAAACGGTATTGATAACAGTAGTCGATCTGATAACAGTTAGACCTATGTAAAAACAATATTCCAAACTGAATACCACCTTCTACAGGAATATTGTATACCAAGAATGATCATATAATATTTATAAATATTTGTGGCCTCCAATATGAGGTTTGGGAGACGGCAAACAAATATACATATTCATGTAAATATGAAGTCCAAAAATACATGTCTCTATAATTCAAAATCCCTGACTGCAAAGTGCAAATCAATCCTGGTTATGTGTATATGTGGTTCTCAACTTTTTCAGGTATGTGACCCCTCAAATTGATCATATTTTCACACACACACACACAGAGAGAGAGAGAGAAAGTTGTATACAGTATACCACAGGCAAACACCACCCCTTTGGCCTTGCACATTTTGTACAAGCTATATTATTAATATGTGTCCAAAAGTCTGAGACTATTATTATGTACCTGGCTGGTGGATCATGTAGTGCACCCATCCTTGGCTCTGTTGGACCCCGAGGTTCCTCCACTCGGTCTCCGACATCAAATGGGTTTTGGGGACACGCTTGGCAATATCCTTGGGCAACATCACGTGCCTATAGACACAGAAAGGCCACAATTCAAAAGATGAACGGATGACATAACAACCCAAGGTACGTCATCGTCAGTTCGACAGCTCTGACCTACTGTCGAGCGTACAGATCGATGACCAAAGGGAAAGGAAGCCTCCGATGGTTTACGACAAGTTTAATGTGTACATTGTGCAGCAGGATAATTAACATGACTGTAAACTACTGTTATGCATCATATTTGAACAGTTTTGATAGTAGTGTCATACCTGTACTCGTATTTCTCATCGTCATATTTGTCAGAGTAGTAGATGTTTTTTTGGGACATGGCGATTGTCTGTTTATAAAAGAAAAAAGGAAAGGGCGACATGTCAACGTTAGCTGGCAATATCATATCAACATTAATTTCTTCGTCGATAATGTAGATAGAAGGGACAACAAGTCAACAACACAAGTCAGTTATTTGCTAAAATGGCTAACAGCTATAGAACACTAAGGTCCGCACAGATCTCTCCTATTGGTTGCTATCGCTATACTGGCCGCGCGCCGCTTATATCCAGGCAGTGAATGCTTACCTTATGTGATGTTTACGTTGAATAAACGGTTATAAAGTTAATAAATTATTCCGATGTTTGGTTCTTCAGCGTCTTGTAGCTGTTGACGCGGCGTGCAGCGTGAAGTAGTGAACGCTTCGCTTTTGTTTCCCTCTCGAATAATGACTAGAACCCGCCTTTCACCGTTCAAAAAGCCCTCGCTGCACCCCATTGGTCAAAGAGCCGACGCAGGTCGCTGTCCATTGGTCGGCCGTGTCTGTCACCGGAAATGGCTTTACGTCTCCCCACACACAGTCTCCTGATTGGTCAGTAAAAAAGGAAGCGAATTGTGATTGGTTCCTGGGCTGCGTAGTTGAAATCCCGTAAAATCCCATGATGATTCTGTTATTAGGCTATATTTAGTTATTATTCTATCATCAGGGGGTGTAGCGTAGTGGTCTGCTACGCTAATAATTCATAGTAAATAATGTCTGCTTTGCAAAGTAATAATAGATACGTTTCAACTTGAAACGTATCTATTATTACTTTGCAATTTACTATTACTTTACTTTGGGAACCACTGAGTCTGACACTGACACTCATATCATATGATGTTTTCATATGAGTGTTGAAACTTTCAACACTCATATGAAAACATCATCAACACTCATATGAAAACATCATATGATATGAGTGTCAGTGTCAGGCTCAGTGCTTCCCAAAGTGGGGTCCGGGGACCCAGGGGTCCTCGAGGGAGTTCCAGTTAGACTCTACAGTCTATAATTCAGTTAGTGTACAAAGGGAACCATTAAGTACACTCTCAGAGTTAAATTACAATATAAATTGGGGTCCCAGATATAGAAATACCATTAAAATGGATGGTCTGTTTAATATGTATGTCAAACTGGTGTTCCTTGAAATGAAATGGGTTGAGAATCACTGAGGGCCATAAAATCACTAAAATGTTCTCTTATGAGTGGCATTTCCTTTTGGTTTAGAAGTAAAAACTGCCAATTAACAACCAGTAAAATCACACTCCACACACGGACAACAGATGTGGCACACATAACATAAAGGGGGACATTATGATGAAACACATGGTCGTGGTCATGCAACCAGTAGCAGCCTGAGGAGAGGGGCTGTCCACACTGGAAGGTCCCTACTGACTCCCCCCAGACAGATTTAGCTCTGCAGACGTGTCAGTGTAGGGCTGGTGGGAGCTCACTATATAATGTGCACGTCGCCACGCATGTATCTTCAGTGTTAAGTTCACCCCCAACAACCAACCCATTGAAAAAAACACATCTATATTCATCTTCATCATCTGCTACTTTCACCTGCAAGTGTCAATCAAGCTGAGGAATATGCGTCGTTTTTCCCTGACACGACACATCGTTCCTGATTGGCTGCCTCGGCTTTAGGGGCGGTGGCAACGTGGCCCGTTCTGAAGTCCCATTGGAGAAGACGCTGCCTGCGTTTCCCGTGACGCAGTTTGGAATTCCCAAAGTTACCAAGTTCAGGAGAAAGAAGCTGCGTTCATTGCACACAAAAAATTGCCATTGAGGAAAAACAAAAACACACGTGGAATTGTGAAAGCAAAGCGAGGTAAAAAATGTGATTCTTCGAGTATGATGTGTTGTGAAATAACAGGCGTGACGGTGTGAAATGTGGGTGGGGGGGCTTTATGGGAACACGGAAGAGAATAGTGGGATTATATTCAGCCACCATCCTTTGTTTACCATCATGAGTAGACCTTGAAATTTGGTTGCTTACAATCACTGCCTTTTCATTTAGGTTCGGTTCGCATGGGTTTATATTGTAAACGTATTATAGCTTCAAATATAGGGCGAAGTGAGTATAAATCCTTGTTTGTTAGTCAACGGGGGTGCCTATTTCTGGATTTGAACGTTTGTGGTCCACAGTTAGCTGTCCACAGTACAAGATTGACCAAGAGCGAGAGAGAGCCTGGATGAATGGTTAATAACATCGATGATAAATGCAATCAAGAAATGTGTTTTTGCCTCTTTTTTTTTACTGTGGAGTATACGTAACGCACCGTGCGCATCACCAAGCGTTATATAACTTGTGTTGTGGCTATTGGCAGTGGCAACCGAAATAAATATCTTTTATGCATCGCAAAGGATCGAATTGTCCGAAAGTAGAATCAGTCCAAACCAAAGGTTGTGTCTTATACAGTTGAATCTTCAAACAATGGTAGAAAACACGTATAGTTTCAGTTTGTTGTCATGTTATATGTGATACACACAATCTGGCTATTAGACACTGACACTCTATACAATCATGTCTTGAATGATCTGTGCTAAATAAATTACAAACGGCCCAACCTAGACAGCAATGTTGGCTAGTTGGTTTTTACTACCACTGACAAGCTTGTGGTGAGGCGTGTTCAACATAGTGGTGTTATTTCTGTCGTCGTTTGCAGGATTCCACATTGAATCAGAACAAGCCTGTCTTATGCTTAGTTAAGCCTGAAGAGGGCGATGTCTGACAACAGTAACAGTACAGGCAGCACCGGCTCCTCAACAAACAGTTGGACCCTCCTCTCCCCTGAGGTAAGAAAAAGCCAACTCAGCACTGAGGCCTTGCATGCATAGCACTTACAGTAGAGTAGACCACTGTGACTGTGACTCTTGAACGTTTTCCTTTCAAGGAGCCCCTTGAAAGCATTTACTATGCAATTGACAAATACAAACCAAATTGTGTTTATTGCTTTATTTTTTACATGAAATTGACATGTCAGGCATTTTAGGCAATGCTTTTATGCACACACGCGACACAACGTTACTTACAACAAATGCAAAGGAAGCAAGCTTAAAATCTTGGTTAGAATTGCCAACTGTTACGTGATATATTGAATACCGTATAGGCGTATAACATCCACCACAAACACACATTGAGATGATGAAACATTTTTTACACAACACAGACAGACACTATGATTTAGGTTGGTATTCCGGCAGCAATGCCCAGTAGGAATACCAACACCTGTATCTTGATAAGCAACAGTATATTCTGTTGTATACAAATAGTATATGCCGTTGTAATTAACACCCGGCTTAAACGGTGGATGTGCATGGGTGGCTGGTAGGGTTGCAGGTGTGCGTGCGTGCGTGCGTCAATGCATGCGTGCATGCGTCAATGCATGCGTGCATGCATTGTCTGTGTGGCAGTCTCATTTGCTTTACATAAACTTGTGACTGTGAGTGTGTAGCCTTTTCACATCCCTGTGGCATGTGACAACTCATGTAAATGTTAAGGGAAGATGGACTAAATGCAAGTTGGTTGGGATGTCAAGGTGGGTGGGTGTGGAGTGGAGGCTTAGCTGCTTGTAACCCTCATCTCCTTTGACCTTTGTTCTCTACAGGAAGCTGCTGTGGAGAATCTAGGCGCAGTGGATGATGGCACTGAGAGCCTGGGCGATGTCCCTAGTCTCTCAGAGGAACTGGCAGGTAGTGCTTAGCAAAGAGGATTACATGTGTTTTAACTTTGACTCCTTTAGTTTTTATTTTTATTTATTTTTTTAGTTCATTTTTATTTTGTAATGTTGTATTTTAGATAAAACGTTCTTCAAATGTGTGTGAATTGATACAAATTCACATTGCCTGTTTGACATTGTATAAATGCTCTTCCAGGGGCAGCTATGGAGATCAAGTCAAGTGAGATTCCAATAGAAACTATCTTGTCCGAGGAGGGCCATGAGGTCAGTGACTAGAGAGAAAAAAAAAGCTCTATACCCTGTTATAACATGTACATAACAATGCAATGTGACGTCACATAACTCTGTTTACAGAACGCTGTACCCCCTCCAACTATATATACTTTCCCCATTTTGAACTGTTTTATTGTATTGTATTTATGACACATGCTTTGGCAATGTAAACGTTTGTTTTCTCATGCCAATAGCTTCAAAGCTCCTTTGAATTGAATTGAATTGACTCTTACACAGAAGATTGACTTAACATGACACATTTCTAGGGTTTTAGCTAATACTCCTAATAGTACTTACTTGTCTTACACATTCAGCATAGCTGGTCCCCATTACAATGTAATGCCCATATCGTATGTTAATCTAATTCTCTTATGAATTGAGCTAAACTGGTAACACTTTTATATGCCGATTTACTAATGCTATGACCTTTTCATTCTAAGGTATGTCAAGAAACCTCTCCAGAGTCCAGCGTGGGTCCAGTACCTTCCAGTCCCACTCTGTCACATACTCCTCCCTCTGAGCCCTTCCTCCCTCTGGACTATGACACGGAGAGCCAGGCTCCAATTATTCACGACATGGTGACCAGCAGCCCCAGCGACAATGACCAATTGGGTGCCATACCCTTTGTCACCAACATCAGCGTGGGAGCTGTACTTGACATTCCTTTCACTGAACCCCTTCCAGAGGAGATTGAGCTTGATGTTGAGCCTGAGCCTCAACTTGAGCCAGAGTCGAGCCCCGCCGCTCCTTTTGTGCCAGAGTTCACCTCCCCTGCAGAACCTGTGCTTGACACCCCTGTCACTGATATGGGGCCCATTGCTGAAATGCCTGTCGTGGAAAGTGTTGACCCGGTCACAGAACTAGAGGTTAGCATTCCAGTGGAAACCCTCAACTCCGGTGAGCCACCTTCCCGTGTTGATGCCAGTGTTAGTAGCCCAGCTTCAGAGAGTACTGATCCGCCAAGTCCAGTCACAGAGACCACAGCACCAGAGGTCAAAACATCAACATCCTCTGCCCCAGAGACCATCATCCTCTCCGACGCCCCAGCAGCAGAGGCCTTTGTGCCAGAGGCCTCGGTACCAGAGGCCCGGGTGTCCAACGCCCCAGCAGCAGAGGCCTTTGTCCCAGAGGCCTCAGTACCAGAGGCCCGGGTGTCCGACGCCCCAGCAGCAGAGGCCTTTGTGCCAGAGGCCTCAGTACCAGAGGCCCGGGTGTCCGACGCCCCAGCAGTAGAGGACTTGGTGTCGGAGGCCTCGGAACCAGAGGCTTTGGTATCAGCACCAGAGATTGTTGGACC
>OOFJ01120931.1:0-10000 GCA_900323375.1 Benthosema glaciale | reverse complement strand
ATAAATAACTGATTCTGATTCTCTGAAGCTATTTTATTTCTTGCGACTTTCCAGCTTATTTCTATAGCTATGATTTTTACTAAATTTGATTTATGTTTAGACTAAAGTATTACACAGACCCATATTTTTATATATATATATAAACGTTTTAGGTTATTTTGCATTGAATTAGCTCCTTTTTGCAACAGCCATATACAATTTATTTAGACATCTGGAAAAAGGCTCAAACAATCAACACATTCATTCAGAGAGTAATCAAAGCTCAATGTTTTGCAAACTCAAGAAATCAGCCATCTTGTTAACATTTTGTTCAGTCATTCCTCTAAAACTCACCTGCCAGCCTTGGTAACAATCATCTCTGTCCCGAGCTGGTTAAATTCGTCCCATAAAGCTTTCATTTCCAGTTGAACGTTAATGTTGGCTACTTTGGGGTTCTTCTTCACTATCGACTTGCTGTTGGGGGTCGAACTGGACGATGAAGACGAACAGTTGGAAGTCCCGGTGTCGCCCTGCTGGGCCTGTCCGGGGTTGGACCCCGAGTAGTTGTAGTTGTGTTGAGCGGCCGGGCAGGGCTCGAAGTGGGCTTCATGTTGGCTGTAGGGGTCCCCCGGAGAAGGGGAGAGGTGGTAGCTCCCCGGCGTGTTGAGGCTGCTTAGGCTGCTTGTCGTGAAGGCTGCAACATCGCAAAAATGGGACAGCTGCGTCAACCACGGGCTGGATATTGCTGAAATCATTCCAAAAACTGGATTTTACTGATATGCGCTGCACTTTGGGTGGTTACAGAACAATGGCTGAATATTATGTTAAAAAATAGAAGCGAGATTCTGTTATCTTCTTAGAATAAAAGATGTCACGCAGAATGCGCCACTTTCGATAAGAAATAGTTTCCGTCATAAGCATTCATTAATCCTCGACGTTGCATCCAGCAGCGAACTAGGTTGTCTGCGCTAAGACAATGTCTCACGGCTTGTAAATGTCCGAATGGCGATAAAAAGTCAAACTGAAAACTTTTTGTGTCCTTCCCGTTGAATTATCGAACTATTTGGAGCCCAGGAAATAGACATTGGTGCGTGTAAAAAATAGATAAATTATAAAAATATTTTTTTATAGGCTATACATATTGATTTGTGTTCTCAGAAGTAGCCATATAACTTCGTCTGATCTGCGCTACTGCTGTGTGCTAGTAAACTGCAATCCAGAGTCTTCTCTTATCTCACTCGGAGGGCCTCCCCTTCACGATAAAACCGGTTCTTATTTCTATTTAGATAAGGAACTGCAGGTAATGTGCCTTTCCTCGCCTTGGGACGAGACTGATTGACAGTGAAGTGCGCCCCTTTTTAATGGGCTTTCCGGCACTCATTTACTTTTGGATAAGGGTATCGCCCACATCGGCACAGTGGAGTATAAACGGTTTACAAGGTAAACAAACACTGATTTGCATGAACAAACAAACAGGCGGTGTAACTGGTTGAGGTGACTGTATTATCGTTATTTGACAAATAGGGATACGGAACTGACCCCAGTGAGCTGAGGAGGTCTATTATAGTCTGTTTTTACCATTACGCACGGGTGCCCATGCATAAGAACCCTCCTACTAGCTTAAATTCCAGCGCTGCTCTCGCCAATTCAAGATGACTCCACGAGTCCACAACGCTCTGGGTGTGAAAGTTTTTTGTTCTCCCTCAGATTGCCTGCTTCTCTGTACTGTTGGTGGTTAGACTATACGTGAATTTGAATCAGCCTAGTTTCCCCCTAACTATATGCAATAATCTTATTTCCATATTTCTTTCATCTGTGCATCAATCTGTGCATCAAGCAGCCCTTCGTTTGTATTTTTATGGGAGAGTTTAATTACAACTGCTGCCTCAGTTCTGTGCATGCCACACAGCTATAGTCTAACTCTAACTGTAATAACAGCGTAATAAGAGATCAGAACATCAAGCTATTATTTTCAAGTGGGCGCTCGTACCTTCCATTTCCCGGGTGACAGTGCTGTAGTGCATTTTAAAGGAACTGTAGTTGTACAGGTCTGGCTTGTGCTGGCCAGTAGCAGTAGTGTCTTGTTTGTCAAACGCTGAGTTTCCTGCTTGTTCCGCGGCCGAAATCAGAGAGGCAATACTGAAAGCATTTGCCTTTGGAGATAGGGGACCGCTGTCGTCCATAGGCGAGAAATCGAGTCGAGAAACACCGTCCCTCCTCCGCTTTCCAGCCGCTCGGTACGCTCAGAAAGCAAGATAAGGCTGCACGGAATGGAAAGCAGCGTGCATTGGAATAGTTTTACATTCCGCCCCACGGTAGCAAGGGCTGGTTAGTTGGAGAGAGACAGAGAGTGAGTTTTGGCGAGCTGGATATAACCTCCGTGTGTTACAGAAGCAACAATAATTCCCACGGGCAAGACATGGTCATCTCGGAAAAACGTTTTGTCTCGTACTCAAATTCATTTGGTTTGCCCGAACACGTCCTCTCGTATCAAAACATTGTTCATCCGCAGCGAGAGCTTCCCTTCTTCCCCCATTCGGTGGCGGGGGTGATGTCATGTGAGTTCAGTTCGCTGTAGTGTAGTCTCTGCCTGGAGGAGAAGCTACTGCCGAGAGAATGTCAAAAGTGAGAGCTCCACGCCTCCAAATGCACGACACGAAAAAAGTGTCTACTCTCTCCAATGGATGTTTTATTTGAATAAGACCTTGTTGTCAATCATGTGCCACATTCAAATTCTGCTATATGGAGAGAGGGGAAAAGCAAATGGCTATGTCCGGCTCCAAAGTGCACCAGTTTACTGTAAATGATACTGTATTTGTGTGTATTTAAGCCCAATAGCTTGCGCGGTGCCGACATTACTATAATACTATACCTAGCCTATATACTGTACGTGTCAACGTATACCGTATAGGCTATAGCATACAGTGAAGCTATTAAACATAGCCTACACTATGTTTATTCTGGATGTGTTTGTGCAGATTTTGTGCCTACTTTGTGCAGATATGACTTGCATTGACGAGCTTACATTGTAATTCATATATAGGCCTACTTTATTTTCACAATGTTCATTGACTCGCATCCATGTCTGTCCGTCCATCCATCCATCCATCCATCCATCCACCCCTCCATCATTTATTTAGGTTTCCCATGTTTCTTTTTTATTTCAATAAATAACAGTATAACGTTGGGTTGATGGGATGTGTTAAATGCACTCTGTGCCTGACTGCAGCCTATCACAACCAATCAATCAATCAAAAAGAAGGCGTCATTTCATATACGTTTACTTCAACTTTAAGCCATCATCATAATCATAACGATAGACACAAAAATACGCGTAACTAAACGCCAACACGAAGTCAGTACACATTAGTAGGCTACTAAAGTGTAAACGAATAAACACACGTGGCATTTTATGTCAAGAAGAAGGCACTTGACCTCTCTCTAGTTGGTTATCAGCTTATCAGCATTCATAATTAATGAGCAGCAACACAGTTGTTTCGTCGAGCTGCTGCGATAGCAACCGGATCGAGTCTAATTTACACTTTGAGCAGTTGAATAACGTGCGAAAGCAGCATGCAGGGTCTTAATGGGATAACGTAGTTATCGGCGCTTCTGTAATCTTTAGGGATTAGTCTTATTTGTTTTAGATGTTTCTCTTGGAGCCAAAAAGCATAAACAAACCGTGGCACGATGTGCTGGTTTTAGCTAAGCCTTTCTTCTTAGGTCGGTAGAGACAGATGGACAGAGGAGAGAGAGAGAGAGAGAGAGAGAGAGAGAGAGAGCGAGAGAGAGAGAGAGAGAGAGAAACAACAACAAACAAACAAATAATATTTACATAATAGACATATAGGCCTATTAAAAAAATACAATTTTAAAAAGGTGCATGACGTTTAACAGCATGCAGCAACCATTACGCATGCTTTACTCATGCGTAATTGCTTTACTAAAGCAATGTAATTCATTCATGCATTTAATTACCACTTTATCTTTGAAAGGGGGAATTCAGGAACTATTGATGCACTGATTTTTGCAGCCATGATCTTCCTGATAAAAGTTTGAAAGATAAAAACCATAGTAGGCCTATATATTCCTTTTTTATTTTATTTTATCAGACGACGCCATTGTTATACTATAGTCCACTTAATCATTGCCAAGTCGGAAGCGTCCTTTGTAAATACTCAGGTGATAACAGACAGAATACAGGACCAGATCGGAACTGGAAGGGAGTGTGTTGGAATTTGCTTGGAGGGCCTCGCTCGCACATACTGCGCACGCGGCCCAGAAGAACACAGTGGAAGCATTCAAGTACAGTATAGTATGCATGCCTGCATGGCTGCGAATGCACATGGACAGGACACACTATTAAAGGAGCAATCACCTGACACCTGATCGCGTACGTTAAATTTTATGATGGAAATGTTTATAGCCTATACTTTCCTATATTACACCACAAGCAACAGTTTAAATTATATATAACCTATATAGCCATAGTTATACTACTATTTTTAAACTGGGGTAATTAAGAAAAATCATGCCCGTGTGAAGTGAGGGGCGCTCTTATCATCGCACATCATTATGTATAGACACTATATGACGTAAAATTGTCCATTAATTGTCAATGGGATTTTGATGTGTTTATTCGTTTGCACTATATGCGCAATATATATATGCGCTGGCGGATATAGCCTCTATTAATAACTGATCGGAATTTATTATTAAAGGGGATTTCTGAAAGGTTACACAGTAAAGAGTTAATTTAACTCCAATTTACGGGTCCATTTGATCCTCTCGCCTCTCTGAGTAATAACACTGATTTTACAGTGTAATGTGTATATAAAAGTGTTCAGAAGTTTTTTAAATGGATGTTGCGTGAATGCAAAAAAAGAGAGTGTGAGACAAATAATCGACTATGTGGCGTATAACGTCTGAGGAAGGTTTATTGGTCGAGGAACATACAAACCCAAACACGTTCTACAGTGTATACATATTTTTGGATGATGGATGGGCAGGGCACAGTATGAACATAGCAAAGCATGGCCACACAATCACATTTCTCTAGCCATTGCTCCATTGTCAGGACTAAATTGATACGGTTGTACATCAAGTCTTTTCTTCTTTTAAAATCTGATTATGTTGAAAATTGTGCAATGTATAGGCGCCTAGGGGCAATTGAAACGGTCGTGATTAATGCAAGTGTTTAAGTTATTTACAAAATTGGAGGCGCAGTCAGATAGACTACCTACCACATGGATATAGCTTTAGCGAATAAGTCAGATTTTCAAACTTGCCCAAAAATATTTCTGGTATCGTCATCGCGCATTCTCAAAAACGGCAAAGTAAAGATGGTTATTTGAACATGCATTGTGATTGTGAACATAATGTTGGCCTATGTCCATTTTACTTTTATTGTTCCTCACGTTAAAAAATCAATTACATTTTTTGTATAGGCCTATCTAACTGAACACGAAATATGTTTTTATAATATAGGTTAGATATCGCTTCATCAGTCTTGTCGTCAACAATAGCAATTAACAATATAATTGGTATACACCCAAAACATTGTTTTATGTTTTTATACTTTTTACTCTTTTTTTTAACCAAATAGTTTAATAGCGGTAGTATTGCATCATCTACATGTTTAGTTTATGTCAAAAAGGCACAATGAGATTGTGTATACATTTTCATAATAGTAGTAGCCCTATACGTTTAATGAGAAGTTGAAGTTCAACATTTCTCATATCAATAAATGGAACTGAAGCTACAGTTGAACACGTATAGCTTCAGTGCCATTTATTGATTCTTTGATATTTTTTGATATTTTTATTGTTTATTTGGGGGCCTTGGGGCTATTCAAAGTTGGCATCTTGCATGCTATTTCCATTATTTCAAACTTTCATTGAACTTAATCTGATGAGATGATCTACTGATAAACAACTATATCCCTAAAGGCTGTTTTTGAATTTTGTATAGGCCTATATTTTTTTGTTTGTATAATGTATAAGACCAATGACCATCAATAGTTTCTCAATGTCTATTCCCTTATATTTGTTAAGCTCTGTGTGGTCTCGTACGTTTCTGTTGTGGTAACTTGATAAATCATGCACTAACTTGGGCTCCCGGCCCATGCCTCATTAAATAACATAGATGTATACAGTGCTATAGTAGCATAGTAGCCCACGTCAGGGCATTTTCTCCGCTATTCTTGTGTTTATTGTAAAACATTTGCTGTTTCAGTTAAGCTGTAGGGTATACGTAGACCTGGTACTGGTAGTGTCTACACGACTTTGCATTAACTGTCCTCCGAATCCGATAATATTAAAACATATTAATTACATCTTTGGATCAATTAACAGATAATTAATCACATGGGTATCCAGCGATCAAATTATTATTATCATAATAATAATTTTAACATTAACGTTGCGTGACTGAAACTGCGGGGACCGAAGTGGCGCGCTCCAAGTATAAAACTCTATCCTATCCAAATATTAGTCCAAATCCCCGAATAAGACCTGGAGGAAGTGAGCAGTTGACCGCTGACAGCTGAGGTTCTCCCGGGGAGCCGCCCGGAGTGTCCCTCAGAGCATATCCTACCTCCACCTTTAACCGGTGTGTCCAAATGTGCCCGAGCAATAGCCTAATAATGATGGCTATTTACGTGCCATTTAACATTTTAAGCCTGTTGAATGTATAGTCTATAGCTAATAGCTATACTAATTTTATTTCAGTTGTAAGCCTACTTATTGAGCATATAGACTATAGTTCTATAAATATGCCTAAATAATGTTTCTAATGGATGCAATTTGGCAAAAATAAACCAAGCTTACTGCTTAGCTATCTTTATTAAAGAGTTTGGGAATTAGTGCATGCATAGCCTACTGTCCCGACTGTCCCGACTATAGGCGAGCAGCCTCATCTGTTGACCGCTTTAATCTATGAATGCTTTCATTCACTCTTCACGCGAAGCACCAAACATTTTCTTCGCCAAAAATTAAACCTCAACTTCTGCGTAAATAAATCCTAATTACCGTTTTCAGTGTAAACGTCTAAACATTTTTACCACAGTGACGAATATTTGTTTTAACGTCTATCATTATTTGGTTTGCCTTATCATTATTTACCCTAGATATTATTTTAGTTTTACTGTCATTAAGTGGTTTGTCGAAAATATCAAAAGGCTTCAATGAAACGTTTTGCAATTTAAAAAGTTGGGGTGATTTAGTAGGCTATTTCCCTTGCCCCTCTGTGTGCCTACTTTATTTGTGGCATAATTGGGTGTTAATTTAATATTTCGTGACATTTTTTGTTAGGTTTACATCCACATTTGTATATTAGACGGACAACAGAAAGGAGAAGAGTGCATCGAAGTTGTCGAACAAAAGTTCCACAACAGGTGTTTTCAGACGGGGCCAATCAGCGAACACAGTCAGGTGGTGCTGCATGGGGCCCATCATTTCTATCGAAAAAATTGTTTCAATGGAGAAGCCTGCATGCTAGTGGAGTCTAATGTAGCTCCATTAGCCTATAGCATATTTGGTAATTGCTTAATAATAAAATATCTTTCGGACGCTAAAGCGAATGTCTTATTGTTACCAATGATGACCATTCCATTGCTAAAAATCAGTCAGAACATGCATCCGTTTTGGCATATATTGATGTCGCTTTCCTGTTCAGCCCATAGCTGTTCTTTGTATTTTTGGTCACGTTGAAAGGACATACGTATAAAAACACAACGGAAACTAACACAATGGACGACTACAGATGAAATCATTATCCCCCAGTGTCCGATGAAAATTCCAGCACATATTCCCACACAAATAAATGAAGACAAAGACGAGCTTTGGCAAAATTCGTTTAGGAGTTGTATTAGCTGATGGTATTTGTGGCTCATCATTTTCTCAAGTCAAAATTTCACATGGTAATTTTTTTAAATAATTTTTAGGCCTATAAGTTTGCTGCCAACTTTTAGATTAGTTTATGTCACATTTCCTTTTACTTTACATTAAAACAGTACAACATTTTTCATGTCAAAACACAACATAAAAATCATCAAAATACAAACACTGCTCATTCACTTTTGTTTTGTTCACAAAGCATCAAGAGGTATTTTCAACTTAAATCTATATAGGCCTATGCCACCTGCCTTGAGCTTAATAAAGGCAATCACCTAAGGTTTCCAATAACCTCCCTGCCCATACATATACTGTAAGGCTGTAGGTCCGATTACTATACGAGCCATGCATGGACAAAAAATAGCAAGAGAAAGACACAATATTCACTTTCTCCCACCCCTCCTATAAACTCTGGGAAGATGTGTGCCACCAGTGTTTGTTTATTTTAGGAAGGAAGGCCTTCTCTCTGCATGTCTTTGCAGAGCTAACAAATATAGGCCTGACAGCTGCCAACTGTGCCCTTCAACACGTCTCTGTACTGGCTAAAGCAGGCAGGCAATGCAGCCCCTGCTCCAGTTTTCAAATGAACCCAGTTGATTTTTTTTTTTTTTTTTTTTCAATTCACATCTACAGTGCCCTGCATGGGAAATTTGGGTTGTGGCGTAAAAACCTTATAGCCCTCTCCCCTTGGCTCCAGCTCCCAGCTAATATTCAATCGTATATTGCATGTCAACCAATGCCATTAGGACTTACCACAAGACATTGGGCCCACATGTACCTATACCCATGGCATGATATCCAGTACTATATACAATAACAAATAAAAGCCTATATGCTTAGGCGTGTGTGGGAGTTATCATCCAACACACCATTGGATTAATAAAGTACTGTACAACTCCAATCCCTGGAGCTTTTATAGTCTGTCTAAATAGGATTTCCACACAAAAACACATTAGGTTTATTCAGCAGATAATCTCTATAATAAATCCCTGAAACAGTAAATCATCTCATACTAAATCACTTGACCGTTAATGGTTTGTGTTTCGCCTCTCGAAACCTGTTTCAAATTGTGTAAAATACTGTCCTTCAACCAATATTCATGATACAGGACTTTTCTCTATGTCAACTATGTCAACTGCGTCAGTGCTGACAATTCACCATTAAATACAGCCGTAAAATATAGGTATAACATACTCCCAACCCAACAGTTAGAGTGCATAGATAGCTCCAAAACAACATCCAGGTGTTTGTATAAATCTGTGCAACTTAAATGATAGGATACTATAAGGAGTATAGTCTACTTGATCCTAGAGGGTCAGGAGGAATAATCAGGGTGATGAATTGATTAAAGGGGAATTTCACTATAAAACGTCTGATTAAAATCAGATTATGATGACATTTTGCTAATCCAAAAGGGGGAGATGATTCCTGTATTTACACAGAGAAATTAGAAAATATAAAAAATAAAAGCAGCATGACTTCCCTCCGGGATGCTCTTGTTTGCTTATAGGTTTAAAACGCAAAATCTATGCGCCTAACAGTGACTTTTTAAGAAGTCAAATAATTCATTTAGAATTCAACAAATGCAATACGACTTTAAAACAACATGACGACTTAGGCCCTATATCTTACATTTTAAACTGAAATAGCCGATCTACAAATTCACAACAGTCATAGACACACTTGTAGTGAACTTGTATATACCACAGCTACGTATTATGCAATTTGTAAGATGTTTGACAACATAAATGAATTCACAAATTGAATGCCTAAAATACGCATGCCAGATTGAAAGTGGTTCAACCTGTTTACATGTGATTGTTAATTGCTTTTCATATTTTCCTCAGTGATACCCTGTTCCCGATAGCTTCATAAAAATGCTTTTTAGATGTGCGTGCAGGAATAGCTATCTTGTATGCCAGAACAGACAGACAGTGGAATTTTCTTCTAGGGAGTGTTATCGCTGTTCATTAAAGCAGAAGTTCTCTTATAGAGCTGCAGAGAGACAGGAGAGAGGAAAACAGCGTGGAATGTCTGCATGTGGGACTGTGTGTGTGTGTGTGTGTGTGTGTGTGTGTGTGTGTGTGTGTGTGTGTGTGTGTGTGTGTGTGTGTGTGTGTGTGTGTGTG
>OOFJ01120913.1:3672-19193 GCA_900323375.1 Benthosema glaciale | reverse complement strand
ACGTATGATTCATGATGACTATTTCCATGTATTTGTATGTATTTAAGTCGCTCTGGATTAATAGCGTCTGCTAAATCCAGCAGAGCGTTAGTTCATTGAGACATGGTAGGCAGATGGTTAATTATATAGTTCCCCTGAATATTCCCTAAGCATTGTGCCCTTCAGCCCCTTTATCAGCTGCCTCTCTGTCTCTGGTCATCCCCCTACTCACTCATTCGCTTACGAGCTTCTCATTCACGCCCACATACCACTAGTGCTTTTCAGGCGGGCTTCTTAAGCAGCCCCAGTTCTCTGTTCTTCCTACATGCTGAGCTGCCAAACAGCTATTTCAGCGTCTGTGTGAAAATGTCCCCCCGCCTCCCCGGCCTCCTCCCTGTAGGCTAGTTCTCAGCTCAGATGTTATGATATTTTGGATTGTGTGTGATTGCATTGTTTCTTATGCGTTCATGTGTTATGTATTTGCTCATGTTTATTGTATCTTGCTCGTGGGGGTTGTTTATCAGAGCTTTGTCCCGGTGCACAGGTAATCGGAGATATCAAATGTGATATTGCAGAGCTGTGTCTCGGTACACAGGGAAGCTGGTATATCACATGAGCAGAGCCATGCCGCCAAGACTAACTTGCATAGCTTGCAATAAATCGTTTATGGTCAATCTGAGCTGAAGTGTGTCAATGAAATGCCTTAATTTAATGGCCATTTTCAAGATGTTTACTGTTTAGCCAAAATTGTAGTAGCTTGATTTTGTAGCTACAAGCCACAAAAATGACCTAAAATGTAGCTGAGCTACTTGACGAGGTACACAAATATGAATGCAGCTCAGCTACCACAAGTTACAGCAAATATGTAGCTCAGCTACCGTACATGCCCAAAAAATGTCCTTTCATTGTCATTGGCATTTAATGTTTGTTAGGACAAAGTTTGTTTGCAAACACACTATGGTGCAATGGTTGCACTTGGAACTCTCACATTGCTTAAACTAGTGCACAAATGCATGTCATGCATGTCAATCTGAGAACCCATCGGCAAAACATGAATTTAATGTGAGTCAACTCTTGTTGACTTGCGTCATTAAAAGGAAAAGAGGTGGCTGTTTTTCCTTTGTTTTGCCAATGGGTTCTAATACCAACAGCATTGCTTCCAGGTTTTACTTGGATTTCATTGCCAATGACCTCTCTCTCTCCCATCTCCCTGGTTCCTTTCAGTGCCATTCATGTGGACAGTCCACCCGTCATACCAACTCTGACCACCAGCTACGCCCATGGCACGTCCACCAAGTCTTTGCTTCACAGCACAATAGCAGGGATGCTGCAGTCCACTGTTGAGCGTCTTCCTGACAGAGAAGCCATGGCTTTTCCAGAGGATGGGGTCAGAAAAACCTTCTCACAGTTCCAGCAGGACGTGAGTGGCACAGCTTCCTATGTATCCTATGCTCAAAACGTCACTGCTATTATTAGATGTATTAATAAATTGGACTTAAGGGAGGTAAAGTATGCCGTGCAGTTTGTGAGTGGGCGTGACTAGTACTATACACTTTAGTGAATTTTAGTTTGTGAATAGTGAATATTGAACTGTTTATACTAGTAGTTTTACTCCAACACACCTTACACCTTTATTTTAATTGCATTGAATTGACAGAGAGGATAGTTGTTTAGTACTTCTCATTATGAAAGCACTACCCCAAAGAGGGAGAGGGACAGATCCTAACTGTCATTTCATTTGAGGTCAAATGTAGGAATGCAAAAGTTTAACACACAACACAAAGTGTTTTAGCATGTCTTGAGGCATCTGATGCATGCAGATTGAATTCTCCTTCTCTCCACTTTTTGACCGCAGCTCCAGTATTCTAAACGGCCAAAATACAAAAACAAACCAGCCCCATAGAATACAGCTCCGCTCCCATTGCACATTGCCACGAAATGAATGACATGTTAGGTTGCAGCATTAGAAATGTAAACCATTGCTGAGACATTGCCTATATCCCTTTTTATTTGCAATATTTAGTAGTTTATTCATTATGACTTTAGCCCCACCATTCTCCACATGTATAATGATTTCCCCATGTTTCCAACAACTGTCCAACAACTGTGTCCAGCCAGGCCTCGAGGCAGCATTCCAATCCTGAACCCCCAATCCCCATCCCACCTAACCAACAGTCCATGACTTCACATAAACTACACTTATTTAGTTCATTTATCAAATTGTTTACTGACCAATGTCATTTGAAAAAGAAACAAACATATATTACAAATAAATACATATATAAAATTAAAGTTTTCTCATAATTTGAATAAATGTAATAATTCAACTTCTTAAAATTAAGACATTGTCAATCCTTCCTTCGGGCTTATCAATATAATGGACGGATTATACGTATATATGTCCTTTTCCTTTCTGGCACATACTGGAAACTAGGTTAAAAGTTAATGTGTGTCATGCGAGGATGTGATGATTATCCCAGTGCAACCTGTGTGTGACAGCAAACAATTTAAAGTGCATCAGATAAAACCTTCACACGAGATACAGTAGTACATGACCCCTGAGGGGAAATTACTTCTCTATTATTTTACCCATCCTATTTAGAGTGGTGCACAGGAACCAGTTAGGGATTCGGTGTCTTGCTCAAGGACACCTTTGACAACAGGCTCTGAATGATAACAGGTGCCTATATGGTCAGAACCGAGGTGGACAGAGATGAGCCCATGGTCATGGAATGATTTGCAAAACTCAACCTTGAGCACATTATCTTTGACTTTAAAAGGCAGATAAACGATGTACGCTATGACCTGGTCATTACTTAATGCCGTAAATGTAATCGTTATCATTTTAGTTTGTGTATCTATATACTTGTTGTTGTTTCTTAGCTTTTCTTCATCATGGCAGAAACACTGTCCTTAAAGCGCCCTGCACAAAGCGCAAACCATATGTTTTATGGTCTAGACAAGATTCGAACCCGGCTCTCCTGCAAGGGAGGAGATATTGCACAGGGTCCACATATTGCGCATATGAGCTTGACAGTGTTACTTATCAACCAGTACGGAGTAGGCAACAACCTCCAACCACTGCAGAGTTGCAGGTCGTTTTATATTATTTTCATTGATTACTTTAGTAACAAGCTTATCAACTGTACAGGTAGTGATCTTTATTGGGTCAACGTTTCGGTCACTCTGTCCTGATGAAGGTCTGAGTGACCGAAACGTTGACCCAATAAAGAGCAACATTTTTGGCAAGTGTTTGACAGTGTGCGGGACCTTTCTTTGTTTTTCAAGGATACCTTTTTAATCAATAATGCATATAAAACAGACAATACAAAACATACTACAAAACATAATGTAATAAAGCTACGTAGAAGCATGAATACAGTACTATATTCAGAGAAAGCAGGGGAGTGGGCAGAGGTCAGGGGATACTCTACCATTCACTGATAGGTAAAATAATGGTTTCTTTATTATTGGATTAGGTGGATTGCAGCTTTGTTGTGTTTGTTTGAAGTTTTGGTAACTCATATGTCACCTGTGAATGACATGGATGGATACTGTAACTTCACAACACTGTTGTTCAAAGAGTGACATTATAAATCAGCCGACCTTGTTGAGGCTTACATTCTTTGAACTTGTGCCTTTACAGATTCCAAAAGGAAACATTAAAAGTACATTTGTGATGTAGTAGAGCAGTGGTTTTCAACCAGTGGTCCGGGGACCAACAGTGGCCCTTGAGAGGTTTCCAGGTGGTCCCCAGGTGACTGATGGAGAGTTGGTAACCAAGTGGACCCTTATATAAGTTATAACTTTAACTGTTGAGAGCGTCAAATGAAATGAAACCAAATGGACCTGTACGGGTCCATTTGGTTTCATTTCATTTTACGCTCTCAAGAGTTACATTATTGTTAAACATCTGCATTACTTTAAAATTAGAAGAAGAATTAGAAGAAGTCTACACAATTACAGAATGTAGAAGAATTGTTATTCTGATAAAAGTTTGCCAAAAGCATGGACTTGTAGACAAAATCTTATCCAACAACAACAAAATATTCTTTAGTTTTGGCTCAAAAGCCGAATAAATAGTGGGCCTTGAAATGAAACGGGTTGAAAACCACTGTAGTAGAGGATTGTAATCCTCTAATACCATAATTTCCGGACTATAAGCCGCTACTTTTTCCCCATGCTTTGAACCCTGCGGCCTATACAATGGTGCGGCTAATCTATGGATTTTTACAGCTAAAGCCACTAGGGGACCTCCGACCTTATATGGTAATTAAACATTAAAACACCTGCGGCTTATAGTCCAGTGCAGCTTGTATATGTACACATTTGTTTTGTCCCCTAAATTTAGCTGGTGCGGCTTATATTCAGGTGCGCCTTATAGTCCGGAAATTATGGTAATCATCCTGTAACGTAACCATGTTAAATTAAGGGTTGTACATAAATAAACACTGACGGATGTCCATGCTAGGTGGACCAGGCTGCTGCAGGCCTGTTGGGGATCGGGCTGAAGAGAGGGGACCGGTTAGGCATGTGGGGACCCAATAAATATGAGTGGATCCTGTTCCAGTTTGCCACAGCCAAAGCTGGCATTATTCTGGTAAGTGCAGTTATAAAATCATCTAGCGCTGTAATGTAACCTTGAATCACATTTTAAATTAATGGTGTCTTGTAGCATAATGTGTGTGTCTGTGGAATATTGACCTTGTGCAAGAGATGAGGAGACCCAGGCATGTCCTTAGTTTTTGGACATTTATTAAGGACATAAGGTGATTAACAAATATAACTGCATGGTTTAGAATCATCCCAGGAGTGAAAGTCCGGGGAAAACATGCTAGTATTTACTGTATACTCAATGTCTATGCACATGCCAGGGGTGTGTTTGTGTGTTCTGTGTTTATGTTGAGTACAATAGTTTCCATTGAACTAGTATGGGGTGGGTGTGATTCTAGGCCTCTGTGTGTAGGCTACCAAGTTAATTGTGTGCATACACAGTTACCGTATTATGTGCAATATTTATGTAATATGTATTTGCGATATGGGGGCATGTAAGATACTACAGGCTTGACCACAAACCCTCTTATTACACTGCTTTACCACGTCCACTAAATAGGTTTCTGTGAATCCAGCTTACCAGTTGCAGGAGGTGGAGTTTGCATTGCGAAAGGTGAGTTGGTTTAGTGCCGTGGTTAAACAAAATGATGTAATGGTCAGACTGACCATTACATCATTTTGTTTAACCACTTTCAGCCTGGTGTTCTTATTATGGGCATGTAGATGAAAATGTTCAAAAATAGAGAAACAAAATTACGCAATGTGAGCTTATAAATCTAATATAAAGAATTTATATACGTTTTATATTATTTATTAATTTCACATACAATGATTTTATTTCTTTATAAATAGCTACAGTATTGGTTTGTTGTACACATGGACTTTGTTCCTTTTTGTGCAGGTGGGATGTAACGCAGTAGTGTGCCCAACACAATTTAAGACCCAAAAATACTGTGACATGCTGCGACAAATATGCCCAGAGATTGAGACTGCGAGCCCAGGGGAAATCAAGAGTGCAAGGTACAGTATAGTCCCATTAAAATGGTTAATTTTTGTTCACCATAATCATATTGTGGGCCACACTTTTTAAGAGTTGTGAGGATCCAAGTTTAACTCTCTGAATAAAGCATAAAATGCCAAAAGAAACGCATATTAATTACCAAAAGTTATTTTAACATTTGTAATATTCCAAGTTGACACAATTATCCTACATAGTACATACCGGCCACCATACAGTGGCAATTAAATAACACTCATCTCGTCATCTGGCATAAAGCAGAGACTATTTTAACGAGCGAGAGAACAAGTCTCAACAGCACGTGACCTTTATAGTACCTCACTTGCACTGAACTTGTTTGCACTGTTTCCTGTAGGCTGCCAGAACTTCGAACTGTGATCGTCACTGATAGCAGACAGCCAGGAATGTACCACTTGGAGGATGTAATGCAGGCAGCAAGCAGCCAGTATGTGCAGCAGCTTCACCATCTGCAGAAGAAGCTGTCCTTTGATGACCCCATAAACATTCAGTTTACTTCGGTAACGTTTAAGTTCCACTCGCAGAACAAAAGTTTAAATGTAATGGAGAATTACCAGTACCACACAATGGGTTACTATGCACATACGCCATTTTGGAAAGAACTTGGACCTCCTTCCTACATAGGTGCCACCGATACTAATGAAAGCTCTGTTCTATTCTGGTCAAACCGAGTCGAGGTCCTGCTATTGTGCATGTTGGCTCACTGGAAACACTCTGCCACACCAGTGGGTCTCAAAGTGTCCTTGAGTGGATTCCAAATGGACCCATATATGGGTCTGTAACTCTGAGAGTGTACACATCTGTACACTCTCAAGAGTTATGGGGGTCCTTGAAATTAAAGTTTGAAAACCATGGATGGCACACTAAATGGAACAGAGTCTTGATTAGTATCATTGGTAACACCTGTGAAGGAAGTAGGGAAGCAGCCCGAAAGTAGGAAGAGTTATTCTGTGTGCATAAGAGCCCATTGAGGCATTTGGCAGACGCTGTCATCGAGATACTTTCACTCTCGATAAGAGTGTGATACAGGTTTTCCCTGTGGTACAAGTTGTGTCACATATCTCTAGCCTGGCTAATAAGCCAGACTAATATAGCACACACACTGTTCGCGATATTGCTGTTGAAACATTGAGAATCATTTTACATAGTTAGTTCTGCCTTGTTGCCTGTTGCACCTGGCATTATTATACCATTACCTACTCTACATTCCCTTCTTTATAGAGCGCCGCAGTCCTGCCCCCGACGCCTGGCCCAGATGTGAATTCCCCGTTCATTTTCCTCATAGACTTTTCAAAAATGTTCCGCCGCGGACAATTTAGGCAGATCAAATAATTAGACACATTTTTTGTTTCGTTTTTCTTCTTAAAACAATATTTGATTGGCCCAAAACATTGTGTTTATTGTCCTGATTTGTCACGACCCGAGTTGGCTTTGTACAGGCGTAGTCATGAAAGGGGGCGGGACTGCGGTGCTCTATTCTGCTGTGTTTAGCTGATTGGGGTGCCAGGTAGGCGTGTACCTACCAGAGAGGAATGTATAGCCTCTCCTTTTTATGTAGCCAGTATAACACATAACAGTGTATTCATAATGTGTAGTAGTGCACATACAAAGTTGTACACAGATCAGTCGATTTTTGATGTGTCCACTTTACACCTCCAGTGTGGATAGAGGCGTTGTAAACGATAATACGAGTGCCTCATGATTTCAGTCTGTCAGGGCCTTATTGTTTTTTGGGGTTCTCCAAGTACTGGCCGCCATGAAAATATCCATTGTGAGCCAAATAATGAATTATTTTGTGGTTCTAAGAGCCAACGTATTAAAACATAATTTCTGTCACCAGGGCACTACCGGGGCCCCGAAAGGTGCCACTCTGTCGCATCATAACATTGTCAACAATGCCTACTTTGTTGGCCTGCGAGTGGGCTATAACTGGAGGGTGAGTATATAAATGTACTGTAAAGATTACTCTGAACCTTTCTGTATTATTGCCAGCTATAAAAATAACATTAAGGTGGAGGTATGTTCTTTATTTTGACATTGAAGAGTGCTTCTCAAACGTTTGAATTATAATGATCATATCAGTTTGGTATGCATATCTAGTTCACAGACCCCCATAACAAGTGTACCCAGCAAATGGAACCAAGTGTTTCCTGTACGCTGAAGAGGTATCAGGCCTTTTTATGAGTCCTTTAGTTCCAAACCAATCTGAGAACCCATTGTAAAAACAAATAAAGGAATATCAGTGTCCACTCTGTATATCCCCTCTTCTGATCCTGTCCGTTTCTCTTCCAGCCCCATACCCGGGCCTGTCTCCCTGTGCCCATGTACCACTGTTTTGGCTCTGTGGGAGGTGGGATGTGCATGGCCGTGCACGGGATCTCCCTGGTCTTCCCCTCGGCTGGCTACGATGGGCGGAGCAACCTGGCAGCTCTAGAGAGTGAAAGGTAATCATTCTGGCTTGTTTAACACTCGCTAAGTTACAAGTGGACAACTGAACACTGACAATGTTACTGTGCAGGTACTTGCCTATCTTTCTTTACTAGTGTATCCCCACTACAATCTTCTTTCATCTGAGTCTTCTTAACGTGTTTGTTTGTTTCCAGATTTAGCTTATTTTATGACCCCAACTTACCTCTACGGTACTTGTATCATCATTTGAAAAACACTGATCTAATATCTACCCATCTAGACATAAATGCTACTGTATATGGAGCAACCGCCTTGAACGTATGCCAAACAAAAGTATGCCAAACACAAACCAGCTTGACCTGTTAAAAGCTGTTAAAAGGTTTCACCTGAAAGATATATACCTTGTTTTGTTTCTTGATGTAGTTTTGATTATTTTCAGTTTCTACCACCAACATAGATAAAGTATTGCCGCACAGTAGCGTGCCCTGCATATCTCTGAGACTGATTGAGAGTTAATTGAATGGCCTACTCTTACTGCAAATGCATTCTGTTCATGTGTCCTCTCTCAATCTCACAGGTGCACCTTCCTCTATGGTACTCCTACCATGTTTGTCGACATGCTTAATCAGCCAGACTTGAACAAGTTTGACTTGTCATCAGTAAGTGCCGGTGAGTGTGACGGCTGTAAACTGCTTTCCTTCTCCGATACCTCTTGAGATCATCCCCGTAAAGTGTCTCTAAAAATCCACTGCAAGTCCAGTGATGCCGGCCTCCTGGAGGCCCCCAAAACCAGCAGGGCTTTCCCTGTGGCTGTGGCTCTGGAATGCACTCCCCAAACCCCACAGACCTGCCCTGAAAGTTAACCCGGAAAGGAAATTTGCTTATCCGAGTTGTTGGACACACACACACACACTGGAATTTATAGTAGTTTACTCAGTACCAGTTTTCAAAATAAAATCTGTTGTCTTCTATGTCTATGACACCACCATGGTGGGGCACAATAAATTATCTGGCTTCTCTGAATGTGAAAATATGTTCTTCTCATTGTTTGTTAGCTATCATGGCCGGTGCCCCCTGCCCTCCCGAAGTCGTGGGGAAAGTAATCACTTCCATGGGCATCCCAGGCATCACAGTGAGTACTGCACTCACGCGAAAAATGCGAAAATGTTGACACTACTAGTACTAGCTTGCAGTTGTTGGTAATGCAGTGAAGCCGTTTGTACAGCAGAGGGAGACATACACTTAGAGGATTAAACCCAAAAGTCAATCTTTATATGAATCAAACAGTGCTCAGTTTTGTAGAGGTTTATTGGATATGAGCAATTATCACTTCCATCCAAAAGTCAGAGAAATGTTATTATGTAGAAATGTTCAATATACATGATATACTGTACTTATATGTGTGCGAGTCAACACTTGATGTGTGTTGCCACAGAAGGAAAATTGCAAATACAAACCACCTTGCTGTTTTCACCTTTCATTGTTTCAGGTTTAAAGACATATTTTCCTCCTTGTCTCAACCTAACTCTTGTCTACTGTATAAACAATAATTGGCTTAAATACAATGAAACGGGTCAGTGGGAAGGTGAAATGTACTGGAAAAGAAAAAAAATACGTTTGCAATTTGGGACTTTGACCATGACTTTGATCCACCCCACATCTCTATCGCCTGGGTGTCTCATTAGCTTCTCTATAGGAAAGGGTCCTCGGCTGCAGTGTCACATGTTCTCAAGGGCGGGGGGCGGGGGGGTCTAGGGACCCCCATGGGTCCTTGAGGGGGTTCCGGGGGTCCCCAGCAAAACGAGAAACAGTTTAGAGCCCTGTTCTATTTGTCTTTTATTTCTTAAAAGGTGGACAAAATCCTTTAGAAATGGGAGTCTGTGACCATACATACACATATCAATTTGGGGGTCCTTGAAAATGAGAAATCCTTAAAGCTTATATGACTTGTACGACCTTGTCAAACAGCATGGCCGTACGGACCTACAGTATATGGAAGTGCAGATTAACCTTTACAACAATAAATAAAAATGACAGTGTGAGGAGTTGTATTATGTAGGATATTGATGTTGCTGTCGGGAGGAAACCACCCAACTCCATTTATGAGGTTTTTGATTATTTATGTTTTTCCCATAAATCAATGCTATTGATTGAACATCCTTTACATCTGTGTGATTGGTTAAAAAAATATTGTAAAAAAAAATATTGAAGTAATGAAAATATTAAACAGCGCTTTTAAAAACCTCTTAACTCCATTGGACCCTCAAACTGTCTGTTAAAGCAGCTAACTCCACCACCTCTCACCCTCTCATGCAAGTAATATTGACAATATATAATGTCACAATACTTGGGCAGTATTGCATTGTTTTAAAAAAAATAAGGTTTTCTTCATTTCCTGAAATATGTCTAGTTTTCATTTCCTGAAAAATGAACATTTTAGAGTTACGTGGCTTGTTCCCGACAGCAGAGATGGATATCTTGGCAATGCAGGGCATCCGAGAGTTGACAAATGTAACCAAATGGACCCGTGAAACACTCTCAGAGGCAGGGCATTACCACGGTACCATCTGGAGGGTCCTCTTGAGAGAGGAAGCTGTGAAGTCGCTGTCAGAAGGTGCAGAGAACAAACACATCTACCCGCTCAACGGCTGTGGGATGCTTGTCAAATTCCTCATCGCTTTAGAGAAGGGGTTGAAAGAGCGTGTGTGCTCTCTTGCTCCTAGTTAGACAAGTTGTGTCTCAGCTAAAGGCAGCCTCAATGAGTGCCATGGAGGAATGACTGCGGTGCAGGTTTTTACTTCGAATCACACACTTTAGTGCCTAAAAAACATGAGATTTCACTCATGAACACTTTGAGCAGAGAGGGAAGATCTACCTGTGAAATCTGTGTTGCATTAAAAATCTGGGCACATTCAGCCCACCATGGCAACACATGCATGGGGACCTCTGGTTTAGGCATTGCAATTGAGAAGAACAAATGAACAAGCAATATAAAATACCTAAATAGTAAATACGGTGTATGGCCACCATGAGCTGTCATGATTCATATGGCTCACCGACACAGCTTAATACTGAAACATTTGACATGTTATTCATGGGACAACATTCTTCCACTATATATTCCTTCGTTTGTTTGGCATTTTCCTATATTGAGAGATGGAAAAAAATGCATTCTCAGGCACTGCTCCAGTATCTTTCTGGTGTGTTCAAAAACAGACCATCTGGTTTAAATCGTTTTCATACTTATTAGAAATTCTGTAACGACTCATGCCCTAGGCTGCAGGTGGGTACATTGTTAAACTGGAAGCATATACTCCCCCAGGGTTAGAAATGCTTAGCCAAAGGATGAAGGGTTGTGCTTTCAATAACCTTCTGTATATTTCCCCAGCATACAATTCCCCTCTTTCATACAGGTGCATTACTTATTTTGTGTTTGGTCTGAAGGTTATTTCCTCATCTTGTTTACAAGTTTCTCTCAAGTCTTTGACTTTGGTCTTTTAAGGCACTTTTGTATACTTACGCGTTAGTGTGTCATGCATGTGCATTTGTGTGTATGTGTTTGGGTTCATTTGCACTCTGTGACGATATGTGGCAGATGAATAGAAGGAGCTTAGAAGTAGTGTTGGTTTATATAGCGTCGCCTTCCTTTTGCACATGTTGACGGGGACCCGGACTTACAGGCCTCTCCTCGGCATCTCCTGCGGAAAGACACAAAAGTCAGCAGCCAAGTCAAACAGTCTGCCCTCCAGCTGGAAGACCCGGTGACCTGGACCCAGCTCACTGGACCCCAGGGCCGGCACGGAAAAGTTCAGATGGGGACAGAGTGAGGCAGGGACACAGAGTTCTGCGGGTAGGATGAGGGAAAATGGAGAGGAGAGCAATGGAAAAGGAAATAATGGCGAGGCCAGTCCGTTATGAAGCCTCTCCAAAACCACCACCTTCCTCAAAGTGGTGATGGTCTGAATCCAGCGTCCTATTGTGAAAGGGTCCGGCCTAAAAAACCTGTAGCAATTATCAAGGGAGTTGAATCTGGAGCAAAACCAAATTGGCTGTAATAAAGGCCACAGGTCCCGTGACATACACTCAAAGATAGTCATTACTGAGGGCTGCCCCAGGAGATGCGGTCGACATAATCATCAAGCAATTTAGAAAAGGTTGATGTCCAGCTTCTTGCAGCAGCTGAAAGGTTTTCATTCCAAAATCTAAAACTATTGCTTGAGTCGGTATGTATATTGTGTAAATTATCAAATTCTGGATAAAATGGATTTAATGTCATTACAGTTATCTAATGACATCCCATAAATAATTGTAGTGTCTAGCCAAGAGTTTGGAAAAGAAATACCTGTTCAATGGCGTGTACCCTTCTTGGCTCGCTTAGTTTTGACTTTGCAGCCACTGAAGGCAGTGCTGTCTCGGACCTGTTTGCCTTTGTGTTGTGATGGCGAGGCACACAGTGCATCAGGGCGATTGCGGCTGCTGTCCATCCACCTGTGGATGGGGAAATACAATGTCTTAAAGATGAGAATCTCTGAGAATAAAAACAAACATAAATCAGCTCCCATAAAATAAAGCCTTGAACTGCTGACTCCGTATTGATGGCCATCACTTTAGTCTGCTGCTAACAAATAAATAATACTGAATTCCCAACAAGCACCCACAGGCAATGTCTGCATAATGATGAGAACAAGATAACATTCGGACTCAGAGAAATGTGAGTTTTCAGTTATAGATCCCCGAGCTATCCCTAAACACACGCACACGCGTGTGTTTAGGCTGCTCAATAGTGCCATTTTAGGTCGCCAAGCGGTATTGCAGCTGGTCATACTCCAAACATACATATCGGACATGTGGACACACTCGGCCAGTCACTGGAATGTTGTGCGCAGCTCAAAAATAGGTCCCAATGCCTTCTTGCGTGGCACTGTGCTGGGGTGTACCTGTACATCAAAGCTTGCGTACATGAACGAGACACCTACTTTCGTAGAGGGGCAAGTTGGCACGTGCAGCTCCAAGGGTTGTTGGAGAGGGTGAGATTGGTGATGGTACCAAACTCTAGGCTCTTCGGAAGGGACCTCAGCTTGTTGTTGTCCAGGTGCAACGACTTGACTGCTGTCACGCCAGTGAATGCACCTTCAGAGAACTGGGGCAGGGAACAGAAATATGAAGCCTTCATTTATTCAACTATAAAACTATTTGTTTTACAACAATCATAGAAAGTGTACACATTTCCAGAAAGTGTACACATTTTATAAACCATATTATTGTGGCTTGCGATTATATCAATGTCTTTTTGACCGTGCATAGCACTAAGGATGGCGGTTGTCTGTTGGTTGGTCGAACTATCTCTATCACTGTGGTCCAGTCCCAATTTAAACAAATATTATTGCTTTCGTGCAGAAGCCTTGTATTTATTTATTTCCCCTTCTGTAGCTAAATGCCCTACTTTGTTGTGTTAAGTGTCTCGCAAAAATACCTGATATACAAGCGTCACAGGCAGCTAGAGGAAATACTATAACCTTATTTACGTAGTATACTCTAACCAGGTAAGCAACTGGGCACAACGTTTTGTCCTTTTGTTTTAATGTCTTCTGCGTTTGTCTTTTGAGGTTTGGCACCTGCCTTCATTCCAATGGTATGTGGATGTGTGTCCTCCCTTCATCCTCAAGCCACCAGTGCACCCCAGCTTTTAAGACACTTTAGTCAATTTACAATTTACAATTTAGGCATTTAGCAAATCATATACAGTACATACAAAGTAGTAAATGTGAATCGCACATAAGCTAAGAACGTGACGGTAGGAAATCTATATAGGCTAATTAAACTGTGCATATATACTATATAGTGCTATATTTACATGAAAAGAAGTTATAAGTCTACATAAACTGCTATCAGTCTACATTTTGAATGATGCTATCTAGGATAGGTTGAGACTTTGTATACGCCTATAGGAGGTCGAGGCTAGGGCAAGTACTGCTGCAAGTGCTATGGACTAAGATGGAGTCTGAAGAGGTGCGTTTTCAGACTGCGGCGGAAGTCTTGCTCCGTCACTGCATATTGTTTCGTTGAATCGTTCCCGGGGAATCTCTTCTGGACTTAAAAGCAACTTCCCATGCCCGTTTCTGCAATGTAAACTTGGCGCCTGTCCCACCCCTCTTCTTTGGCCTGAACTTCATAGGTGTCTGTGAGGCTGCTAAAAACGTCACAAAGGTGCTAGATGAGCTGATGTTCATCGTTCGTCAACTTTGGCCTCTTCCAGGAGGAAGAGGAAGGTTAGGATTCCGCTGACATAGGCCTGGCATGAGAAAGAGGCCAGGCTTTGACCGACTATGTCTTATGTAAGCATATAGGAGAGATGTGAGGCTGTTGAAGTGACTCTTTTTTTTGGAAATTTCCACTGCAGAGGGATGAGAAACACAGAAGTGGAGGGTCTGGTAATTTGAAGCAATGGAAGATGGATGACGCCCAACATGGCCAGGTTGTTTTTGCCCTCTCTCTCCTTCTCTCGTCAAGCCGCTTCACTGCCAGGAAGGCTTGCAAAGGGTCCATTTGTCTATTCACTTGGGGAGATGGCAAGCTAAAAATACTCCTCTTCATAGGCCACGGAACACCCTGCCTCTTGTTTACCTGTCTACTAACCCTTCCTGACCTGTTTACAGGACCCTCCTACCGAGAGGAGAAAACACACCAAGCTGAAAATAACACTTGTGTAATAATTAGGCTGCGGGACATGCTTGGCCCGGAGCCAGCAAACAAAAACACCCTAAAAATACCCACATTCGCCTGGAAAAGGGACTTAATCATCTCCTTTTAGATGCATGCTTTGCACAGTCACAGCGTGAGAAGTTTGTTATTTTACAATTTTATCCTCTGGGATACCTCCATACCGTGGCATGGGTACGCTCAAATATTGGACGAACCTCAAGTATGAAGTAAATGTACAGTCTGGAATGTCTGAAGAGCAGCTTCCTTGGTGCAGCACGTGGCATGTACTGTATAGTGTCATTATAAAAAGCTGTGCAAGGCTTGGATAGACAGAAGGACTCCTACTCTACTGTATGTCAGTATGTGTGCAAACAAAACGTCTGTCTCATGTCCAAGACTTAAGTATCACTTTAGATGCTTGAAATTCTTAAGCTTCATATTTATGCTTTGGCAAAAACAAAGTATTGTGCGATGCATCGCTGGAATTAAGTAGACACTTCAGTATTTTAGGAATATATTTCAGTATTTGTGTCTATTTCAGACACTTTTTTCACTGAAGCATAAATCCGAGATTTAGCTGAGCTATATTTGCCACATGACACCATTGGATGATGCAGTATAAACAAGGACTAAGTGCCGTTTTTTTGTTTTAAAGGCAAGTCACATTGTCTGGAGACATGCATCAACATTATGTTTCTCGCAGTAATGGTGAAGGCTAGCACTAAACACATGAGACCTGCTTTGGTTGCCATATGCGCCTAGTGGTTGGACCATAATAATAAGGCATGCATTATTGGGGTGCAGTGAGACAGATGGAGTGGAAGGACCAGTGCACTGACCA
>OOFJ01120894.1:0-12582 GCA_900323375.1 Benthosema glaciale | reverse complement strand
AGGGGGGCCAGCGCTGCAGTCTCGTCTGCTGACTCCCTCCCAAGGCCATAACCCTGCATTTGCTCTGAGTGCTTTTCTATTATGCATTGATAGTTGAGCATCAATCAATACGAGGGGAAACAGAAAACCCAGCGAAACCAACTTCTTAAGTGTAAAATGCCTCTTAATACCCGGGGCCTTTCAAACAACTTAACCTGGACGCGTTTTATCCCCGGCCCCTTCCTCCCTCCATCCATGCTCTTTGCGAAGGGACACTTACCGGGCGGCGCCTGGCGACAGGATGGTTTATTTAGGGAGGCTGGAAAAGTGTGTCTCTTTAGGGTGGAAATGCACCGCGGCCTCCTCTTTTTTTTTTATACCTCAGCGATTCAGCACCGACTGCATGCACAGAGAAGCGTGCGTGACGGTCGGAAACAAAACGGCACACTGCTGGCTTGGCATTATTCTTCAGTAGTTTTCACAGTTCTCCTGTAAAATCGGTTTTGATCCTGCATAAAACTTTCAGAGAAGACATCTCGTCTTCTGTGAAAACGGCACTGTGAAAACGGAGGCCTTTTGGAACAAGCAAAGCAACACCAGTGATAGAAAAGGAAATTACCTTTCATTGACGGTGCTTGTGTATTTATTTTTTTTGCAGTAAATTTACAACCATCTTCAAGGTCGATACGGTCGGCACGCAGAGCTCCAGCTGACTGCATTATGCAGGTATACAGAAGTCATGTCCCTGAAATCATATCCTATAAACGATTCAAAGATAATACCCCAAAAAGAGGGATTGTTTACGTGAACCTTGCCATTGCTTGAAACGAAGGAGAGAAGAAAGAGAAAAAAAATGAAAGACTACGGAATCACTTTTCAAATCAGCAATGCCGCCGTTCACAAAACGGGACGATTCCGGGAAGGAAAATAAAGAAGGGGGGGGGAAGAAACAGTAGAAACTACGTCCACCCTGCACTGATAAGAGGAGCGCGGGGGGAGATGGGACCCAAGCAGGGGAAGAGATAAGAGGGAGACAGTCACAGCAACTGACCGCCACATAATACACAAGCCCACCTCCA
Source organism: Benthosema glaciale (assembly GCA_900323375.1). Taxonomy (NCBI): domain Eukaryota; kingdom Metazoa; phylum Chordata; class Actinopteri; order Myctophiformes; family Myctophidae; genus Benthosema; species Benthosema glaciale. The sequence continues at coordinate 11,524 of OOFJ01120894.1, read as the reverse complement.
GCCGTCTAAATCTACCCATCAGCGCGGGTCCCCACTGGCCTCGCCTGTCACCACTAATGCACCTTTCCCTATAGGACAGAACCCAAGATGCAGTAAGGTTATCTGGGGGGTTTTGCGGGATTTCTCGGAATTGCCAAGTTCACCTTTCCTTTAGCCCAGGATGACAGCAGATGATTATAGTGTGCGTGGGGGAGAGAGAGTGATCTTTAGTCGTGCCGCGTGTCTGTGTTCGACATTTTCAATCTTCATCAATGGCCTCTCCACTGTGTTGTCCCACAAGGTTGAGGTCTGCGCGTACAGTATAGGGGTTTCAGAAGTTTTGAAAGTATTCATATGACAGTGTTTTTGTAAAACAGCAGGGGTTCGGGAGCAAGGCAAATTACAGTTTCCACAAACAGTGTTACCCGTTTTCCATGTTAACATCACACTCCAGGAGGCACCTTTCAGATGAGTCTTGGAGAACGCAGAATGTGTAGCAGATGACACATATGCCATGAGTTGGATTTGAACCCACAATGCCGGTCTCTGCTGATGCTACTCTAATACAGGGATCTTCAAAAGGGGGTCCGGGACCCCTCAGAGTTACAACAGGGGGTCACAAAATCATTGTGTGGCAGGATACGTTTGTTTTCCAACTTTATAGCCAAACATAGCAGATCTTTAAGGTCACAACGTCTCTCGCTGAGGCATTGTGAGCTTGTAGTTTGGCTATTTTTGGCAACGTTTTTTGGTGTAGAGAGGAAAACAGAGCAGACCAAGTACAGTGTGAAAGGTCAAGTTTAATAAGTATTGACAGAGCTTAAATGTCTGAAAATATACATGAATCCAACATACACTGACTGCTGTGCTGTCAAACAAGTCTATGGAATCTATGAAAAGGTCTATGTAGTGCGGGTCCCCCCTTAATGTCGCTCTCAGCTAAGGGGTCCTTGGCCTGAAACACGTTAAAGACCCCTGCTCTATTTGGTTGGGCCAACAGCACGCCCCTAAAACTTCACATCCATTTTTCCTCAATATAAAGATTATATTTTGATTACCGGACAAACATAATTATCCAAAGCTAGCAATGAATCCTTTGAAATGTTTCCATGATGGAGACAACAGACTATCAGGAGAGATTTAAATAATGGAGGTTATCTTTGGCAAGTGACACTGGTGTGCGACCAAGTACAAATGAGGCTTTAGCTCAGAGAGCCCCCCCCCCCCAACACACGCACACCTAAAAAAAAAAGGAAAAAAATTCTACTTTGGTTACACAAACTTTGTTTTCGGCCCTCGATTGCATCGAGCCCTTTCCCCTCCCGTCTACCATCTGCTCCCGAAGAATCTGTTTCACTCGATGAGCCAAGCCCAGCCTTTATTGGTCTTAATGGCACTATCAGCTGAGCCGCCAAACCAAATTACCTTTTAAAAAGGGAGGCCACCCCAGCTAATCATGGCTGCCTAACCCGATTTGCCTGTGATGAAGAGACGGGATAAAGACCAGTTAATGGAGGGAGAATGATCTCACAAATACAAAAAACTCAATTCATTTCTCCGGGAGAGCAATCTGTCCGATTCAGCGGTAATGGAGTGGAGATTCATTAGTCCTCGGGCCTTAGTAGTAGTAGCACCGCGTCCCCTTATCAACTGCATGACAAAGGAACACTCACTCTTCCTCTTATAAACCTCCACGTAACGTTGTCGCTAAGGTTTATAGCAGGCAGGGAATCAAAGGCTCGAGAGCTTTTTCGCTACCGACCAAATCACATCAATGCCACTTACTTACTGAAGAATGTTCTCTCGTTCTCGTCATTGTTCAAAGCAATAAACACATTACCGTTGTTCACAAACAACTGCTGCACCGTTGAGTTCAGCTTGAGAAAGGCAACATGGCATGAAATCACAAGAACAACATGTAACAATACCACCAATTCAGGAAATTAAGGGCATCAATGGATTGTAGATTTAGCATTTTGTATAAACACCACATTCTACATACTGCTGAAGAGTCCAAATGATAGATTATACTACTGTATATGCCATGCATCAGTAGTAGTTAGAATATATCTATATAACTGTAGCGTGTTTTGTTAGATCTGTTCCCATTAAGGAGCAGTATCTGTTCCACTTTTATTTTTTCCTACAGATAGTGTTTAGTTGCTCACTGCTTGGGTGTTGTGCTCTAAAAATAGCAGATTGTAGATCGGCTAGTTTCGACATGCTACAATCACACATTACGACGCCAAACATAAACTTTTGTCGACAAAATCAACTGTATATAGATTTAGTTGACTAAAATCTTGAACAGGGGTATGTGGTTCTAAATAACGGCACACTCAGCAAAACAAGGGCACTTCATGACACCTTTCAAAATGAAAAGAGTTTGTTTTGCTATAGTTCTCAATCAACATCAAGTCAAATGTATTTATATAGCGCATTTTATACAACAATACGTGACTCAATGTGCTTCAAAATAAAAATAAAAACATGCAAACATCAACCATGACAAAACAATAGTAATGTGTAATTACATCATTAAGATGAATTAAAACTTAAGAATAAAGCAGCAGTACAATAAAAAAAGGAATAATCACCCACTTTAAACATAGAGATAGTTTTTAATCTGCTTTTAAAAGTGGACATTGTTGCAGTAGGCCGTATAGTTCAAGTGGTATAGAATTCCATAGAGTAGGGCCATATAGTGACCGAAGACACCATAACTTGATTTAGAATTTATTCTAGGTTTAGAAAGGAGACCTTTATCTGATGAGCTACTGTAAGGGATCTGGTCGGTGCAGTTTCATGTCAGGAACATAGGAAGTAGCTATAATAAGCCATAGATTTAATGACAATGAGACACCCAATTACAATCTATTCTTTGCTTGACTGGGAGCCATGGGAATATGAAATAGGAAGTGATTTGTTCTAAATCTTTGGTTTTAGTTTAAACTTTGGCTTCAGCATTCCGAACAAATTCGTATTTATGTAACACTTACGAGAAATAAAGGCATGAACCACCTTTTCAGAATCTGTTGTGACAGGAAGCGTCTACCTTTAGATGATAAAGGAAGTCTGTGGTGATGTGCTTCTGAGAGTTACGCTCGGCACCTAAAATCAACAGAACGTTGGCTTATACCTGCCTCTATACTAGAGGCACCATATTCATTCCATATAGTCTATAGAGTCTATAGCTTGGGGACCTAATAATAGAATCTCTGAGTGTGATATTTCTGTCCTTATAACTGAATGAAATAACCAAGGACCATCCATGCACCTCATGAAAACAGCGCTTTGGAGCAACTATTAAACCTTGTTTTAAACTAAATCAAAACCTAGCTACACAAATACTTTGAGTGGAACTCTTGAGTTCCTTCACCGAAAATCAATCACTGTCTATTTCATTGCTTGGTTGTGTGGCTGTACAGCCTGTAAATAAGCTACGAGAGACTATAGAGCATCGCAGTCCCGCCCCCGACAACTGGCCCAGGAAGTGAATTCCCCATTCATTTTCCTCATAGGCTTTTCAAAAAGTATTTATATAAAGACGTTTACACCGCGAACAAAGCCAACTCGGATCGTGACAAATCATGACAACAAACAAATAATTAGAAAGAAGAAAAAAACGGCTTTTGTTTTGTTTTTCTTCTTCTATTTGATCGGCCCAAAACGTTGTGTTTATTGTCATGATTTGTCACAATCCGAGTTGGCTTTGTCCGCGGCGTAATCGTCTTTAAATAAATACTTTTTGAAATGTCTATGGGAAAAATGCATTGGGACTTATTTCCTGGGCCAGACGTCGTCATGAAAGGGGGTGGGACTGTGACGCTCTATATGGCTGTGCTGTTTGTGAAACAAGCTTCTAAAAACCTGAAACCCTTTACTTGTACTTGTTGTGGTTAAAGTTCTCAAACTTTTCTTTCCTGCCTTGATCTTCCCTTTCTTTGTTTTCTTGAAGTTGGGAACTATATTCACAGAACCAAATTTCCACCCATGCACTTTTTACTTGTAAAATTGTGACAATAAAGCTGATTGCTCCAAATTCAGAAGCATACATGAGAGAATTCATCTTTCTTCTGTACTGTCGAAGCTATTGCTACATACATGCATTCCCTCCCATAGTGTAACTGACCCCGGCTAGATGACTGATTGATACATGTCACTTCACTGTGATTCCAAGGGGTATGAGTCACAGGGGCATGGGGGTGAACGATAGCTAGTATGAACCAACCGCCCTCTCAACAATGCAGTGCTCACTCAAGCCCCGAGCCTTGCCTACAGCCCTGGCCCCCAGATATGATCCAGAGGACGCTGCATGGGCTGGATGGAGTGTAGGGGCCACGGCCAGGGTTTGCAGACGGACATTAGGCCGGGGCCAGAGTTAAAATCCTATTAGTTTGAGTTGGGAATCAGATTATCGTCGTCGAGAATCACTCGTCTGGCAACTAGGGCCTAATTTACGCCAATCAGCGGCAATTATTGAGGGGAAGGGACCCCCTATTAGAGGGCCTCATCCACTTAGTCTAATGAATGGGGAAGATTCAATCTCCACTCACAGAGATGCACTGACTGCATGGAGGGGCTGCAGCTGAACGCGACTCGCACCGGGGCAAAAGAGAGAGCTCCTGTTATCTGTCAACCGCAGGGGTGCTGTCAGGGCAGCCACGAGTTAGCCGACGGGCACTGCTGGGCTTCTGCTCCTGGTCTGACATAGTTTGGAGGGGCACGATATACAGCGCGGGTAGCAGTGTTGTAACGCTGGACTGGATGTTATGTTTATAGGCTGCTCAAGGGACTGTCTTGCAAAGGTTGTTGTGTGCTTTGTGTTTAACCAATTTAGAACGTGATGCCCATTCTACAAAATGTCTTCTAAATCAGTTTTATGAAAAAAAAAGCTCATGTTTCCATGCCAGTGGTTCTCAACGCTTTTTTTTTTTTAAGATCAAGGACCCCCATATGTATTTGGCTGCCGACCTCCCCATCTCCAAATTCTTTGTTCCAGGGACCTCCAAAAGCAAAGATTTGAGTTAAAAATGTATCCCAAGATTTGCACACATTTTCACAGCTCATGCTATGTGCTTGTAGATCTGCTATTTTGAATAGCCAAAGTATAAAATAAATGCTTTCCCAGGACAGTTTTAATGGATTGTCACTTGTTTTATGGCCTTTATGATGGATGTTTTATTTTTGCTGGTGAACTCATGTCTATTTGTCTGTAAGTGACTGACTATACATGTGTGTCTGTTTTTGTTTGAATGTCTAAGGCTGTAGTAGGTGTGGCGACACCATACATACAGAATTATTATCTTGTCACTTAATTATCTATAGTCTTGATTTAATATGTAGGTTATGGAAGCTACATTAGGCTATGTTATGTTGTATTTATCAATGAATTGTGGAAAAGAAAGAAAGAAAGAAAGAAAGAAAGAAAGAAAGAAATTAATGAATCTGCATGCAATTTACAAAGACTATACAGACTAGTCTGGTGGTGAAGCTTTTATCTCTATAGTTGCACTGCCCTCTACTGTCTGAGCAGCAGTAGTGTTCTCAACCTTTTCAGGCCAATGAACATGTAAACTGGGAATCCCCAACCCTGACAAACTCTTTGGAATGTAGGAGTTAAGGCATTACATTTGGTTTGAAACATATCAATTACATGAAAATGAAAACCTGCTATGCTAGACTGTAATAACAATGACAAAGTAATTAATATATTTGGACCTGATCAAAAATATAAAAAGTGCTATAGGTTAGTATTGAAATCTCTTGACTGTGTTGAATCACAAAAAAAAGAAAAAACATCAACACTCATCTCTTACTTTCTCTAATAACGTGAACTGTGGTTGGAAAAAAAAGTATCACATACAGTAGGCTACATCTGTAAAGGGTATAGGAAAATATCACTAAAAGTGTGTGTGTGTGTGTTTAATTTTGCAAAGACTTTTAAAAATCCGACTACTATCTTGCTTCTGTTTGGTATAACATTACTAAATCAGACATGATTACAATGGTTAATATCATATCACAAGGGAAATACCACCAACTTTCCCAAAGACAATTTCCAAAGCGGGTAGAGAGTGGGTCAGTGCCAGTGGGAGGCTTCAGGTCTGCAAATCTTCATTAATACCTTATTAAACATTTCCAATATGTACAATAGTTTTTTTTTTTGCTGTTTTCCTCCATAGCAACTGCAAAGTATAGATAGTATAGATAGATAGATAGATAGATAGATAGATAGATAGGGTATAGACTGCAGTACACCAATTAATCACAGGACCAAAATCCACATGATAATAAAATCAAATAAGATGTATGCTCTGTCCATAATAACAACAATGCCATATCAAGGGAATTCACTTGCATATTCCCCACCTCCATGCACCCTATATGTGAAATGCTGAACTGAACTCATTGATTGCATTCCAATGAGTCATCTTTTTTTTTTGGATGGAGAAGAGTGTGCAAACTCATTTCATTTCAGACTGTTCATACATGTATGCTCTTTCTCTTTCTAACTACAGCCACTGATCCAGATCACTCACTTTCAAACCTCTCTAGCTGCGGGGGTGTGCTTTCTGCTGTGGTGACCATGCTATTGGCTGTGTGGGTTGTTTATTCCATTTCACTTTTAGACTCTCATAATTGCTAATCATTACCCCCCCTCCCCTCCCCTCCCTCAAGATATCTGCATCAAGAGGGACATGAAAAAGTGTACATTTAGTTTATCAAGTAAGCAAATAAATAAATGAATAAGAAATAGCCCCTCATTCAGTTAGTTTAGTTTGTATCATCTTCACCAGCGCCATCCATCACATACATCAGCATAAAGAAAAACAGTTATCGCGTTATTCATGTTATTTTGAAATTGCAGAGTGGAAAGAATATACCGGTAATGGTATGCCTATTTAATTTGCACAGGCCATACACACAGGCAGCTGCTATAACATGGGGCTCTATGGGGCACCATATCATTATCTATGGTATATATCTATGGTCTATGGGGCACCATATCATTATCATTTTGGACAAAACAGCCAATTTTACATTGAGGTACCCAGTAGCTCTGGACTGGTCCATACATGCTTAGCATTAGTGCTATGGATCAGAGCTAGATACCCAGATGAGATTCCCCTGTGCCCTTTCCAAATAGCCAAAGTTTAAATATGGCTCTAGTGGTTGATGTAGGCCTATATGTTTTGTAAATAATAATAATCCAAATCTACAAACTAACAAAATGTAGTATGCCCTAACCTAAGTAAAATATTTACCTCTGAGCTGTAGTGCAGTGGTTCCCAAAGTGGGCTCTGGGAGGGAGTTCCAGGGGGTCCCCAGCCAAATGATAAGTTTGGAACCAAAATTGGATGCTGATGGGTCTGTAACTCTGTACAAATGGAAATAGTTCCATTTGTACACTCTCAGAGTTAAATTAACATTGATTTTACAATATAAACTGGGGGGTCCCAGAGATAGAAATGCCCTTAAATAGGACTCCTGTCCTAATGCATGTCAAACTGGGAGTCCTTGAAATATTATGAACATGGTTGAGAATCTCTGTTAGAGAAATCTTCTCTCATGTGGATCCCTGGCATTATCTTTTAAATGGGGTCTGTGGGCTAATTATTAGAGTCAATTTGGGGGTCCTTGACATGAAGAAGTTTAGTTTGGGAACAACCAGTTCCCTGTAGTGGTTTTGAGTGAAGAGTGAGGACGTAACCACGCCCACCTTCTCCAAACACCTGGGAAAGAGGGAGTCCCCATGCCAGAGCCATTTAGTAGAAGAGTTGCGACATTGAGGTTACAGAAAACAGCGCCCGCGCGCTGTTCATGCAGCCTTGAACTGTGACAAGCTAGAGCTGGAAATACATTGATTTCAACGAGGGCGGCGCAAATAAGAGCGCAAATAATCATGTGTGCAACATGTTAACTGTTTTAAAGTATTGTACAGTAACAACTAAAGTCTCTGTAATGCTTATGTTGTACTATTACTACAAAAACGATCTAAAATAAAGTGATTTAATATCATTAAAGCTGGGCTGTTGAGTCCTGAGCTCCTGAGTCCAATGCATTTCTGCCTACTTCCGGTCCAGGACTTGTCCCCATTTGTTGTCCCCAATGTGCTCGCAATGCTCAATAGATGTCTATGTAGAGGAGCCGCCATTAGACGCCCCATGGCAGTGAACGGAGTTTGCGTAACTCCGTCTATACTCATGCCTAGTAGTCGCACTGGCAGCAGCAGGAAGCTCAGAAGCTGACGTTCAGACGAACAACAAGCCACGTGTCGTGACCGATCGTGACATTAACAAACACGCTTAATTCATTGTTATTGACAACTAACTAACTAAAGAACACGTTGCTAAAACACTTGGGGTGAGTCTTAAAACAACAAATGCTTTACTGCTCTCTTTAAAGACGACTTGTATTCGCCGCCCGTAAAGTGAATTGCTCGTTGAGATTAAACCACGTTTTGTGTGTCAGACATTATTATCACGTTAAGAAGAACACATTAGGAATGGAGAGTTTTAGCTATAGCTAAAATGCAAACGGTGGTGCAGCCACTCGCTGATAATATTCAATTCGTTGTGTTTATGGGTATGTTTTCATAGTGGATTTTGCCACTTTGGACTGCATGGGAGGGAGCAGCCGCTAGCTTTGGGAGAGCTCTCTAGTGTTTGGAAGCTTGATTAGCTCCGTCGTTTCTAAACGGAGCTTGTCGTATCTGTCACTCACTGTTGTGACTGTCAGCATTGACATGTTTTTTTGTGTGTATTGTATTGTTCATTTGTGCTGAGGACCCCCCCCGGAAATTAGATGGTGGTGGGGGTCGGGGGGAGGGGGGGTATGAAAGAAGTTTGAGAACCATAGCTGTGGTCCTCAAACTTTTTTCATGAAATATCAACGCCATAGTACTACTTGATCTAGCCCCTTTCGGGACCCACGCGGGGGTACGCGAATATTTCTATTCTCAATATTTCTATTCTCAATATTTCTATTCTCCCCCAGGGGGTCCCGAAAGGGGCTATACATCATACCTACAATAACAGCATCACACAAAAGCATCACGTATCAGATCCACAAGCTTGAATTGTGTTTTTGAGTTTGTAGATCAACTACTTTTGAATTTGAATCCTGAAAAGTAACTGCTTTGGACATATGACGTTTCCGCCCAACAAAGATGATACATTTATGTTAGTCTACTCTACTCTCTGTCTGGTCTTTTGCTTCAGAATATTTCAGAAGGTCTCAACATGTATCCAGGACGTGGAACTCTTCGGGGGGCATCGGCGAGGGGTGCCAGTTTCAAACCGATCCTCCACCAGAACATGTCCGCTCCCCCTGGGAGGACTGTATCTGTGTTTTCGCCTCCAAGCAGCATCCCCGGCCCTGTTAAACGCACCCACTTTGACCCGGCGCGGTTTAGCAGCACATCCAATTCCAACAACAACAACGGCGATGCCCAGGGGACAGGTACAGTAGGCTAGCCTAGGGGTGGGCAACTTTGAAAATGGAGATATAGTTCCACACTCACTCCAGAGGGCCAGATTGCATAGCAAAAATAGCCGATCTCAAAACCAAAATTTTCTCCTAATTTTTATCCCACGATTTTGCAACCCATTTTTCACCCCTGCGTCAATTATGTAATTTGATCCTGGGCTCTACACACCATCCGCCAACCTGGGGAGAGCAGCGGACCCTTCTGACCAAATTTAATTAATTACGTCAATAACGTTATGATTACGTCACCTGGCCTGTAAAGGGTTAAAATAATATGCTTTCCCGGTTTTAATGGGTTCATATAAAATATATTTAGAAATGTTTTGTCTAGACTAAACCTCATTTTATCGTTTTTCTATTTTCTCCTCAAAGCTCATGGCTCCAAGCCAACGGTGATGCAAAGCGTGCTAATTGAGCGCTACAAGCGAGGCGAGCTCAACCCTGTGAGCACTCTGCACCATCTCTCCCAGACGGTGCCGCTCGACCTGGAGTTCAAGGAGACGGTGACCACAGGTGAAATCTCAGGGCACAATTACTTAACCCGAGTGGTTCCCAAAATGTGGGTCAGGACTCGTTGGACACATTGTTATGTTATTAGTTTTTGTTTCGTATTTATCAATGAATAAATGTTGGGATGGCCATTGAAAATGAATATGTGCATTACTATCTATGCATTGCATTGCATAATTGAGTGGCAGCTCGGGGGCCATCCTGAGATTGGTAGGATGGAGCTCAATACCAAAGACTATAAAAATGAAAAATCACACTTGTTTGAAGTGAGGGGCGCTCTTATCATCATAGTACACCAGCCAATTAAATCATCACATGCCATGCTACAAACACACAAAGAAAGCTGTGCATAGGAGGGACTAGCCGCCCTCAATAAATAGTATCCCAGCCTCACTACTTGGCACTCAACATCAATGGTTGGGATGTACAGATAGTTTATTTTTTATTTCCTTATACGATTCCGATCGGTATAAGGATCACTGAGTAAATATACATAGTTTTCTGGTTGATTTCTCCCCTCTGCTTCCCTCTCTTCAGGCAACACTATGTTCCTTTATTTCGCCTACTGCGCCGAAATCGATGGCTTGATCTACAAGACGGGAATGGGAAAGACCAAGAAGGAGGCCAAATCCAAAGCGGCCGAGCTGGCCCTGGAAGAGCTGCTGCCCGTGCTGCTAGACCGGGCAGACTTCCCAGAAGCCTCAGGGGAAGGTACGATTACAAGAGACCAGAGATTTAATAATAAACTATGAATACGATAGAATGAGATTGTAGAATGAACTCCCCATTGGAACTAAAACTGCAGACTCCCAATCTTCCACCGTAATTTTCAGACTCGCCTCTCCAAACTCCACCCGTTGCACCTGACATTGCTTTTCTACTGTTTTAGAATGATGTTTTATAAGTGCAGTAAATTCAGTGGAAAAAAATAACGATAACATAAAGACTTTGTTTCCCTTGCTCACTGTGAATTGCTCTGGATTAAGAATGTTTGTTAAATGCCTAAATCGTAGGAAAAAAAATCTGATCATTTATTTCATTCAGCAATGCACAAACTCTTATTCATGCCCTTGTTACAAATCACTTGGACTACTGCAATTCTCTCTTTTCTGGTCTCCCCAAAAAATCAATCAACCGCCTTCAATTAGTCCAAAACACAGCAGCTAGAGTTCTTACGAGAACCAGGAGATATGACCATATTACACCTGTTATTGCCTCACTACACTGGTTACCAGTCACGTTCAGAATCGATTTTAAAATTAACTTGTTTTTAAATCACTAAACGGACTGGCACCTGGGTATATTTCGGAACTCTTGTCCCCTCACAAACCTTCCCGTAACCTTAGATCAGCAGACAAAGTTCTACTCAACCCTCCCAACACAAAGCTGGTGACAGAAGGTGACAGGGCCTTCGCGGCTAGGGCCCCTCTGTTGTGGAACCAATTACCATTGGAAATTAGACGGACCACTTCATTGTCCACTTTTAAAAGACTTTTGAAAACCCACTATTATAGAATGGCTTTTAATGTGTCTGAATGAACAT
>OOFJ01120890.1:0-11622 GCA_900323375.1 Benthosema glaciale | reverse complement strand
GGGGGGGGGGGGGTCCCCGGAACAATCAAGGCCCCCAGAAACACAGCCAGGAGGCCGGCCTGCTTTCGGCGTGCTGCCCCACGTCCAAAACTGTCGAGAAATGACAGAGTTCTGGTACTTTAGGTGTTCCTGGGGGGTCCGTGTGGGGTCCCTGGGAATGTCTAAAGTTCCAGACCCCCAGGAACACGCCCAGGGGGCCGGCTGGGTTAGGGTGAGCCTGCCTGTGTCTTAAACTGTCGAGAAAATACAGAGTTGCAGTGTTGCATGTTTTGGTACTCATACATACACGGAGACAGAAATACATACACACATTGCTACATAATGGAGCGGTTAGGCACCACTCAAAAATCTTTTGAAAATAGCAGTTCTACAAGCTCACAATGTGCGCATCGCGACGCATTGTGAGCTTTTAGATTGGCTATTTTCGAATGGCCAAAACATGTATAGGGGCTGAAGAGGTTACTGTTTTGTAATAATAATCAAAGTAACTAGCAACTAAAGTGTTCGAATATATGTAGTTGAGAAAAAGTTGAATATTTGCCTCTGAGATGTAGTGGAGCAGAAGTAAAAGTATTGGAAATTGTGGAAATACTAAATAATTAAAGTACAAATACCGTACTTCAAATTTGTACTTAAGTAGCAAGTGCAGTACTTAAGTAAATGTATTTTTCCACTGTCTGAAAGTGGGCTAATGGCACTTCAGAATGTCAACAGCACAGAAGTGAATCCCCTAAGGTCTGCGGCTGTGGCTGAGGGGGACCATCTGTGTGTCACAACGTCCCGTTCTCCTGTTTACCAGGTGTCATATCGTATATTCAGAACAAATTAAGCAATATTACCGCCATTAATGCACGCCTGCGATGCTGCAACCATGGGCAGAAGGACATTAATATTACACCCTCGAGTCGAGTGTAATATTGCAATTATACAACGGTTACAGAACTAAAACTAAGATATCATATCAAAAAAGAACATCATAATGTTTTAATGACAGATGTAGCCACTATGACCACAAATGTCCCAAGAAACTAGCTAGCCAGCCAGGTAATTGCTTGTTTTGATTTGGTGTTCCAAAACACACTTTCTCGATGTGTTTAAGCACATCGAGAAAGTTTCAACCATTCGGATTGCTTCCTTGAAACAACCTGTTGTATAATTGAGGTTCCTGAGTTCATATTTTGATTTTAGTTCCTATAAAGTCTCCTAATTTTCTTTTGACATTTTCACTTTTGCTCATCGCTTGTTCTGAAATATTTTGATCCTTGGTGAGTTTTGGTTTTATTTACTTCTTGGTATTCAACTCAATTTGGTTTCTCATCTTCATGTATTGTGGCGTTTTTTTATTTTTATATCTCATTTAAAGTGATACAATTCTGAAGGCCTCTTTTGTTTTTGTTTTTATTGTCATTTGACCTGTCAGTCAGTCAGTGTCCAAAGTTTTCTTTTGCCCCCAGTGTGTCTTTTATGTTTCCAAATAAACTCCACGCGTCGCTAACCCTTATGAAACAAAAATTCAAGAGCTATAGGCTATAGTACCACAGATGTGGTTGAAATATTCTCTTATAGGCTCAGCAAGATACGTGCGATGTTTGAGCAAAAAAAGAAAGAAAATCTTATCTCACTGGAGATGAGCATCAACCTTGATAAAGACTTGAGATATTTTGCTTCCAGCTGAGCCCAACGGATGCTGTAATACAGTTTTCATATAGCTGTTAAATAAATGCACAAAAGTTCCCAGTCAATTCAATAATAAGTATAAAGTTGCCTGTAGCTCTGGAATACATCATCCATGTATTTATCCATTTATTTATTCATGAATTTAGTAGGGAGACGGCACGCTGTATAGCGTTTGTTATTCTGTTAGGACAGCGGGCGCAGGAGAGCGAGACAACAAAGCCATGCATGGTAACAGAAGGTGCTACGGAAGGTAGCTGGAGGCTCCAGCAGAATTCAAAGCTTCACCACCGGGATCTATGGAAATGAGCAGTGGTGGAAAGTAACTAAGAAGATTCACTTTTTAGCCTGTGCGTGACCCAAAAGAGAACTTTGATGCGTCATACCATATAATCCTGACCTTTAGTGCATTTATATTTACTAGTCTTGTCCAGATCGGCTATTTTTTCCGAATGTTCACTCCCAGAATAGGGACGCTAAGGTTGAGAAATTAAGAAATCTAATCTTCTGAAAGATCATTGACTTGGAATCTCCTAGACTTGGCTTGAGTCTTGAAAGCAAAAATGAGATTACAGCAGTTTACCTGGTAAAAACCCAAGAGTAATAGCTCAATTAAAGAACAATGCAACTTTAAATACAATATCAGTCTCAGGTTTACTGTAGTGAAACATAGGCTACTACTTTACACACTGTTCTGCGTTTCAAGTGTCACAACTGTTGGTATAACTGTAGCCTTGGTAACTGACTGGGCACTGCCAAACTGTTTGAAATCGATAATAGGGATGGGCAGAGATGAGACCTGAATAATGTCATATAGACGTTAATCCTATTATTACATTACTGACATTTAAGGGAGGCACTGATTAGCACTGAAGTGAAAAGGGATAAATTGCTACAGATCCACACACAAACAAGTTACACTTCTGACATACATGCACATACTCCCTTCCCCAACATTAATATTTAATGTAAAGCTTACAACAGCACAAATCTATTTAAAATCCTGTCTTCATTTAAAACATTCATGACAAACATTGCTGCTTTATTCAGGGCTAAGCTTGCGTCTTCTGTGTACTGTGTGTGTGTGTGTGTGTTATTTGTGCATACTGTACGTTTAGCTTACAAAATGTTCTCATCTTTTCTTTTCTTTTCTTTTCTTTTCTTTTCTTTTCTTTTCTTTTCTTTTCTTTTCTTTTCTTTTCACAAAATAGTGGTGGTTGCCATCTGAACCAACAATCGGGAATCAGTGGGGGTACTATAAAGGTGCTTACATAATCCAATTGAAGGTGTTTTCTGTTTTCTGCTGTGATATACACACCAAACACTGCCGGAGTTTCTCAGCGGGGTAGGCGTAGGCGGGCACTTTTGTGAAGTGCACTCTTTATTGCAAAAGCTAATTATGTAAGCTGGCAAGTCCCTCTCTTGTCTATGGCCCAAGGTTGCCACGCACTGTATAATGGGACCACTTCAAACACTGCACGTATCTAATTAAATTTCCCCACAAATTAATGAGACACATGCAGTGCACTTCTTTGAGAGACAATTATGAGGACCAGTGATGCTAATGTTTAGTTTAGAAGAAGCCCATCAATTAAACAGATGTTCACTGTTTTCCATTGTAAGTGCACCATGCAATTACCAAATGATAATGTTTTCATTTCCATCAATAAACCTAGTTATGGGTTACTGTCTGACTGACAGTAGCCCAATCAAGTGCTCCTGTCCTGTGCATCTAGCGTGTATGTTCTAAAATGTGTAGAGGATGAAAAACATAATTGTGACAAGAAAATAATGCTTCCCATGATATTGCTGATATTTCTACTTTCCTATTTCTCCTTGCATGTTAAGGTCATAGCTTTCACCTTGTGTTGTAATCAATAATGATCCACTAGCTAGAGGCAACTATATGCAATTAAAATGCAAATTGTGCTCATAAATGCTTCAACATGCATAATACTCAATACCAAATATGGAAATTTCAATTAAACCTCAACATAAACTCATCTCTTTTGCCATACATCCTGATCTGGACAGACACACAAAACTTGAAGCAAGCAACTTAAAAATACATTAGATGATATAACGTTATGATGAGTACGGCTGTGGCATTACCGGTATGTGTCAACTGTCAACACTTTTCTTCTAAAAACGTTTTTGGTTGTTCTACTGTATTGTGTGTGAACTAAAGAGATCAACGAACCAAGTCAAATTCCTTGACTGTGCATTCCACAGTAGGAATGCACAGTTCCAAGTCAACTACAGTATGCAGCGCATTAAAACAGGCGTGTCGTACGTACACTACATGCATGTCTCCAAACCTTCCTGGGCTACCATCCAGGGGGTTCACAAATTCCACCTCCCAAATAGTGTTAAAATGATGTCAAGTCTCTGTGCTTGGGGACGCAGATAACACATAGTTCAGTCTGGTTCAGACAAAGACACCACACAGATCATCACAGACTGATCATCAGACGTAATTACTGTATAGCACACTCCTTTTTAGCCTGTACATTGCTCACAGCACCTTGGGGACTGCTTTGGCTGGTGTCACAAAAGAAACTCCTTCAACACCCTCCATGTTCCTTCTTCAAATAGCGTGTGACTTAACATTTCTGGAATGAAAGCTTTGTTCTTCCCACACTTATTCTTGGGTTTCATGTAGTGATAGTAGCTATAGGCAGCGATATTGCTTTTACAAATGGACAAAGTGAGGCAGGGAACAAGAAAGCATGGAGTGGGTGCTGGGTGGGTGTCAGTTTTGTACTTGACTTGCCAACTCACAACTTTCACTGCTTGTTGAGTCTGTGACATGCTGACACCTGCTCTCCCAGTTGCCCTATTACCACCTTTGAGACACCAGTGACATGACAGACAGTATATAGTAGGCCTACAGGGGGGGGTTTAAAGCTATGGCCTTATGTACACTGTCTGTGTGTGAGCCGTCTGGACTTTAGCCCTGAGGCAATCATCTAGCTGTGTCTGCCTCTCACCTCACCAACACTAACAAGGCGTCACTATACCATACTGGACCAAAACAATAATGTGACTGTGTGCTTAATAATGTGAATGATATGACTTTGGTTATAGGCCTCATTATGAATAGGGTCTTTGTTGAAACATAATAATAACATTTCTGACATTGATGACTATAGACTATTTATTTAGTCCTATGAACAGTCCTATAGGCTATGGCTATATCCTTAATAATTGTGCGTTAAATGTGGTTTGTAATTGTAAACACCGACGTTTACACACCAGCCTAATGTTGCTTAACTTAAGTTACAGTTTATCTTAAAGTAGGCTACCGTAGGCTATAAACATTAACTACAGTTTGTGTTCATGTTGCACAGCCAAGAAATAATAACCAGGACGCAGTAAGGGAACCCCATATTTATGTCGATGTTAAACAACCAGTAAAGTAGCCTACAAACAAACAAATGACAGGTTATACAGCGCACAACTTTAAACTGCCTCACAGTTCGGTCAGATCCATATATAACGTGAGTATATTGGCGACCCCAATTACGCACGAATTTCAAGACGAAAATAATAGTTTCTTTTCCTAATACACAACACGTCGACCTCATCTCGTGGACATAATAATGAGTCGAAAGCAGAGGAACGCCACTTCTATCATCAGTCACTTTACTTACCTTCATTTGTTGTAGAGTCGACGAGGGAGACACAGGCGAGGAGCGAAAGCAGGGCGCACGAAATCCACCGCTTGGTTGTCATGCTGAGACCTTGAAGCTGAGGAGAAGAAGGCTGAGCCAAAGTGAATGTCAAGTTGGAGGAAAACTTCATCAACTTATGTACAAGGGCTGAAGTTGCGTGTGTGTGTGTGTGTGTGTGGCGCGCGCACTTCCGGCTGATAAGGCTAGGGGATGTTACATTGTAGCCTAGGCTACACCACGGAATGAAATTCCGGGGAAAAGGCGGGGACCTTTAATGAGCATAATAGTAGGCCTATGTATGCTATTACTACTTCACAATATGTCCCAAGTTCCAACTGCATATTTTCATTACTGACGGGTAAGTCAAGTGTGATCGATGTGTTTACATTGATTGATTGATTGATTGATTGATTGATTGATTGATTGATTGATTGATTGATTGATTGATTGATTGATTGATTGATTGATTGATTGATTGATTGATTGATTGATTGATTCAATGATTGTGTTTATTAACAGTTTGCAGAATTACACTACAACTTTTTCTCCTAATGTGTCAGGTTGACATTATTTTTATTTTAATCATATATGATTAAACTAAAATACTGGCACATGGTACCTATATTTTATAGGCTATTGTAATGGCCGGCTTATATGACAATGGAATCGCACTCTTAATATGGCTAACAGGTTGAAAACTATGATCACATAGCCCAGACAAACTCCACATTCTACATGAAAGGGGAATGGGAGAGAGAGGGAGAGCTTAATTGCAATTTGCAACACTAGTGTCACATAACATGGACATGGTTCTGCCAGAACAAAAATCACACAGATCCTGACTGTCCCGACATGGACCCTCTGGGGCAACTTGGGATGAAAGTAGCTCTGCCACAGGATGAAGACTGCACAGCCTGTCGACTTCTGCAAAAATAAAAAGAACGATTTTGCTACTCACCAATACAAACACGATTTTGTGGCGTCGAAAGACTGCTTTCTCTAGTGGAGGCACTCTGAGCCCCGGCCTGACCACACGTATAAAATGCACTTTTTGGCCAGAAAAGGAAATATTTCACCAGAAGGAAATCTTGTCAGTGGGATTTTCTATTGACAATATTCGTAGAGGTCACAGTGGAGTAACAAACATTTTTTCTTCTGGTGGAAAAATTAATTCTACCCAAAAAGTGCATTGGGGTTCTGAACCCCGACCCAATAAGGTAAAGCACTAAAAGCAGGCTTTCCTTAATGCCCTAAAATGGACCAGAGCTAGGATGAAAGCAGCAAGGCAACTAGAGCTGTGTGACACTTTGAACATGGCCCAGGTCTCTCAGCCTGTATGCAGCACCACTTACTTTCCGTTACATGCATATCAATGACACTGTCGATGTCAGCCATGGCCTGCACCTGCATAACATGACCAAAGAGAGTTTTATTTTCTATCGTATTGAAGGCTGACGACAGGGACCCATGCTTACTACTCAAAGCTCTGGTGTTGTCAACCGAGCTTGGGCTCTGCCAGTCCTACGTCATGGCTGTGTGAAGTCCGTCATGTATTGACTCACACGTTCATGTTTATGGCCCAGTGCCGCTTGAGCTGCAGTACCTACTTTCGGCCACGATGTCCATTCCGCCTCGGTGTTTTTTCTCTCGGTGGCCGGGGCTTGGCCACAGGTGAGTCTTAATCGGCCATGCGTATGTCGGACTGTTAGTTTGTCGGACCAACGTATATGCACCCCGATCTAGAGCAAGGTTGGAGTCTTCAATTGTACAGTATATTACCCAGTGACACTACCTGGTGATGAGCATCGCCTGGAGACTTTTTTCCAGACCATGTTGGTCTCTTCTTCGAGGTAGCATTCAGTGGCAAACTGTGGCATGAGTTTGTTGTACCTTTGCTCGGGCACCCTCACAGTGCTCGGGCACCCTCACAGCTTGTTGTACCTTTGCTCGGGCACCCTCACAGTGGTGTGCTTTCTGTCCCTAACCACTTTTCTCCTCGGGAAGCACAGGGGGCGTCTTCGTTCTACTGTCACTTCCAATTCTGCCGAACACCAACTTAATGACTAGTTGTATGCTCATTAAAAGAAGGAGTCATGACAACACCATCTGTATAGGAACACTCTTTTGTTGCGGCAACAGCTTGCATGAATCATCACTCACAGACTGGGCCAGCCGAATGGGTAGAGGCTGTTTGGGAGTCAGAAGTTCCCCTTCAGTGTGGCCATTCAATTTGTGGAAGTGTGCCCAAGCAAGACACATAAGCGATAACTGCTCCCTGGGCGCCTAATAGTTAGAGTGGGTAAATACAGAAGACAAATTGAATGCATGTGAAATTGTAGGGTGGCAAAAATACCCCAAAGGGGTCCACGTCACTCATATTCAACCCATAATATGAATGACGCAACACAAGGCATTAATCTATCATTCTCCCAATGCTTTCCCATAGCACATGATAACAAGATACTGTAAGGACAACACAGTAGCTACCGCTGAACAATGTAAAATCTTCACAGTCACTAATAGCCCGGGATGTTTACAATATGACCCCCCAATTGGGACCTGATGAACTGTGACAAGACCTGACCATGATCGCGTCTTTTCAGGCCCCTCGACACAACTTCGACACTTTAATCTCAGGCAATTTGTCGCACTGGGATGAAAGATTTTCTTCCAGAGCACCATTACCCCAGTCGAGCCTTTTGGCAGAAACTCATCAAAGTGTCTCTTTCATTCTGGAAATTCACACTTGAATTGTGGACTTTGAAGGAGATCTGAAAGCATCTCGCTTCATCTGTCCTCGCGTTGGTGACACATAATTGAGCTTCACTATGGAAATGCTAGACTGTCTGTGTCTGGACATTTAACCTCGATAATTGGAATGCATGCCATGTGAAATTGTCCAGTGAAATACAGTCATTCACATAGTGTGCTGTGATATGGCCAAATTTAATTTGCCAGTAGCAACTTTACCCATACTTTATTTTCAAAGCATGCAAAGCATCATAAAAGATGTCCAAGTGTATATCATCGCTATCAGGCAGAAACTTTGTATCTCCATACCTTTATTTTCACAATTTAATACTGTATTTTATAGTACATTGTATGACATTGTCACTCAAAAGTAGCAAAAATAGCTAATCTTAAAACTCACAACACAAGCGAGATTGTTGCACGCACGCACGCACACACGCGCGCACGCACACCCCTACCCAAAACAAGCTAATGTTTATGTGTTTAGTACGATGTCCAACTCTGTGCCAGTAACAGCCTGGGTTGAGTTCAACTGTGTTACACTTGTTTACTTCTGGGCCACAAGTCCTTTCACCATCTGTAGCATCTGGTAATGTTGTTGTTAATTTTTGGGAAACGGGTCAGAAGACCTGAGCTGAATGGTAAACCCCCGGTTGCAAAAGGCAAGTTGTGAAAATGAGAGAAGTTTAAAAATATGTCATGTCCAAAATGGGGACACCAGGTTGAAAGTCTGTCTGTGGGTTTTATCACAAAAAGTATTAACAAGAGCTTGACTAACTACGTTGGTTTAATCAGAAAGCAGGTTATCTTTTTCCTGAAAAGTAATAGTTTTGTAGTTTACAATCCACAGCAAATGTGGAGTGTAAAGTGATGTCACAGTTGCAGCCGAAATAGGCTGAAATTGCAACCAACCCAGATTATCTTATTTAGGTTCTTATATTTACAGAGGTTTTGCATTATACTTATGTACCTTATTTTGTAGTATTGTTGTAGTGTCTCCTGGTTTCCTTTGTTGCTGCTGTTTCCTGTCTTGTCTCACCAGTCCTGTGATCAGTAGGTTGTAAATAGTCTGTGAAAATAGCAGATCTACAATGTTGTAGACGGGCTAGACAGGGATAGCAGAACAAGTACGAAGGGTTTAATTGAGGGGGTTAAATTGTAAAATGTCTGAAAACACATTTAACATCCAATATGTAGTGGCCTAGTGGGGGTCCCGGTCCCTGCATCATCTCTCTCTCTCAGTTAAGAGGTCCTTGGCCTGAAAAATGTTGAAGGCCCCTTATCTAAACCCAGGAAGTCGGCCAGTGCTGGAAAGTAACTACAGCGAGTTAATTTACTCATGTAGGCTGCTGTTGGCCTGAAGGCACCTGAGCAGGAGAGGAAACGATAGATTAGCCTATATAGCCCATGGAACTGTGAGTCTTGGCACGTCGTTTGTGCCAGTAACTATGGAGATTTACTGTGAGACACACGTTAATGGTCGCTCTGCCAGTGTCTCAAGTGGAGTTAAAGGATTTGGAAAAATGTACCAAAGGCAGTTCCTAAATGTTTTTAAAGAAATCTCCCCGGGATTCAAACAAGTGAAAACCTACTAGTTCACAACGTGTCGCAATGTGAGCTTAGATAAGCTAATCATTCATTACTTACTAAAAGTCTACACAAAGAAAAAATAAATCAACGTTTGCCTGTTATCTCTCCTATGGTAGGCAACCTCGATCAATAGGCCTACAGCAGAATTGTGGACAAAATCGTATCCAACGATATAAAATATATGGGTCTGAGACGCTAAACCTCAAATTGTGGTCTGTGGCTCAAATGCTGAATAAATAATGGACCGTGATATGAAAAGGATTGAAAACCACTGCTTTAGGGTAGGCTATGGTTATTGTACTGTTTGCACTGTTGACATTGTCATTTTTCTTTTCATTGCACAGATTGCATTGAACAGTTTGTCACTGCCACTTTGTTTTGGGTGAGATACTGTGAGGACACTGTAAACTGGTGTTGTTGTTTCTGCGTACTGCAGGAAATGTGTATACTTTTGTGTACTGTTATTGATGGTGCTTCTAAATTGTTATTTCTTACCTTTGTATTGCTGGTACTCTGAGTACAATGTCATGGGAGTTTTACTTTACTTGAGTATTTCCATGTGTTGATACCTTTAATAATTATTAATAATCAAGATTTAGATTATTAATAATTAATCAAATTATTTAGAAAAAAATCTAAATTGCCCAAAATAGCCAACGTGAAGGAAAACTATTGAAAACTACAGACCTACGGGTTTCAAACCTAAATCGTTGTTGAGTTGCTCGGTGACCCTGTGGTGTGATATGGTCCATTGAATTCCATGCATTGAATCGCTTGGGTCAAAGCGGGTCAACGTGCAACAAGACATATCACACCGCAGGGACATGTGCTAAAACAGTCTTGACCCTTTGGTATGATTAGGGCTTTAGATTTTGCATTTGTACATGTTCAGAGCTCTACGCAGACACCGGGTGCCACGCTCATGTCATCGATAAAATACATCTACGAGAGTCTACTCTAAGTCTTAGGCTAGGTGCAACCCCATCCTTAAGAGAGCTGTAAATGGAGGGTCACTGAAGTAGGGGTGCATACGTTGGTCTAGGTGTGCCGCGAGATTTTTAGGCTATGAAAAGTGTGCCCTGGTACAAAAAAGGTTGGGAAACACTGGGTTAGACACATACGAACAGTCCTACAGTCATTAGTCAGACATACCCATGCTGTGGGTTAAAAATCACCTGTGCTGCGGGTTAAAAATGCCCCATGGCTCCCAACATTTGTTGTCCATTTCACCCAGCCTTAAATGAGTCACGGCTATGCCCTACTCTTTGGAATCAAAATGAGGAAGTGTTTGAGCATGAAGCAGCAGGGTGGTGCACAAAGGCGTCTTCCTATGTAGTGGAGCGGCATAGCTCAGTATATTAGACTAATCGTTAATTTTATGATAAGGTGTTGATAAAATTATTGTGAACAAAACTGGATATTGGGCCATCCCAAATTATCATCCTCTAGCAGCTAGAAGGCTGAAATGTTGCATGAAGGTAAAGTGCTTTCATACCAATTGGCTAAAAGGGGTGGGGCAAATGCAATTGGAGTGGCCTATAATAAAAAGGTGCATAACTTCCTAGTAGACATACAGATTTCTATATTTTGTTTTGGAAAGGTTGGTTATGAGTCATGACCCATCTGGTCATCTTCCCAAAAGGGGGTGTGGCTGTGGGAGTGGCTTATTGGGCAGCATATCTCTACATCAAAATGAAGGAGCGCTCGGAAGACACCCGAACTTGACTATCTAGAGGAAGCATAAGTCATAACAAGGTTTCTGTATCCTGCGCGTGCCAGGGTTCGAATGACACAAACCGCTCGCCACGGCCCCGCGTGGGGCCCAAAGGCCACTCTCAAACGCCACGGGCCGGACATGCATCCAGTCCCCCGGTGGCTTTGCCCCATCGGCTTTGGTCGGCAGATTGTGGCCCACACTCGCCTAGCTGGGGGC
>OOFJ01120889.1:0-10749 GCA_900323375.1 Benthosema glaciale | reverse complement strand
TGTGTGTGTGTGTGTGTGGTGATTGGTGAAGCGGGGAGAGAGGAGGTGGCCGTTCAGTGCGGCTGTGTGTGGTACTCTTCTCAGTAGGACGGCTTGTGACCGAGAAATACATTCTCCGCAGCTGTAAGAAATAAATTAATTTCAAACCGAAAGACCGCGGATCATAAGGCTGATGCACTTTTTTAGTGGATGGATTCTATAAGTTTGTAACGTGGAAATAACGCGTTAACGCCGAATGATTTTGATAATATATTACAGATTTTTTCTTCAGTAATGTATTATATTACACATTACGGCATTTCGGTAATATATTACGTAATATATTACGTTACATAACGCACATTACCCAACACTGTATACAGGTATATCCAGCCATCCATCTACAGAAGCTCTATCATGAGCAAGCGATAAAGCGGAAGTGGAGACTCCTCCCCACTTCCGTTTAGTCTTTATAGATGCGCAAATATATCCTAATAAAAATAGAAATCATCTAAGCATATATAGCTAGTTGCTTAGCAGAAATAAAAAAAAAATAAGTTCTAAAGATATTTTAAAATATATATTTTGGTGAACATTACTCTGAATCTCTCTCTCTCTCTCTCTCTCTCTCTCTCTAAGACCTTTGAAAAGATGACAGTGTTGAGAACAGTGCTGCTGAGAACACCGTCCTCACGGGGTCGGGAACTAATACTGAGTAGTCAAAGATCAAAAAGCTTGATCCTTAAAAAGTAATTACCACCCACTCTTCAGTAAGAAGGGTTGCTGGAGCTTAAGAGAGCATGCATTGCACATCTTCCCTTTTTCTTTTTGAGGATGTACCGACAAAAAAGCTTCTGAAATGACACACTGACATGCATAAATTAAAAGCTCAACTTAGCCGTCAGTGTCTCCCATCGTCTCTCTCTCCTGTACCTCGCCCACCCAGCCACCTGTTTGTTGATTTGTTTGAAATGATTATGAGTGCGCCAGAGCAGGCGGTGTCCTGTCCTTGTGCCACCATTGTACTTTAACACCATATGGTGGACATTTTGTTTGCCTAGAACTTCACTTTCCCCTGATACTCCTTCTTCTTTCCATTGAGACGAGAAGTCAAACTGCCTGTCCATGGTAGATTAATTGACTCCCAATGATTCAGTGCTAGTTAAATCTCTCCACTGACTTTCTAAAACGGGCAATTACAGGTCACCATAACCACTTTACCCAATCTATGCACAAATCCGTGATTTCTCTGGTTTATTGCTTAAACCCTCCTTTGCCAACCTGAGACATCTCGGTTTCTTTAATGGCATTTAATCCAGAATGAATAGCTTTATTTTATCTACCGTTCGTTAGCCATTTTTAGCATCAGTGGCTAGCCTGCGGTGTCACTCATGGTGTGACTGGTTCTGGACAACCGGCGATCCGGGGTGTGGGTTGTGTGTGTCGCTGTGGTGAACGGTTCGCGTCCAGAGTCACGTGGACTACAGACGTACGTACACACCTACACAAAGAGACTTGGTGCACTTATATTAGGGTCCCCCCAGGGGTCTACAGTACACATGGTTCCCTGTCCCCACTCAGTTTCATTCAAAACTCAGATCTACAAGCTCACAAGTACATCATGTCCTGAGCTTACAGATCTGCACGGTTCATGGTGAATTGAGAGCCTCGCTTAATTCCCAAATCATTATCCCTAGATCACGAGGTAGCACAGCAGCATTCTCTGTGCCATCTGTAAGTGGAATCGTAGAAATTCTCGTCTTTTCTTTACTTGGCTCGAGGAAAAAGGGCAAAAAAGAGATGGCCAGGGGGAATGGCACTCAGCAGGAGGGGAGCCAAAATCATGTGATTCAACCCCTTTCATACGTTTCACAGGAGCTTCTGGTGACTTGGCACTCAGCGCTGCCTCTCGGAGGACAGCTCGTTCTGTAAATGCCAGCCTTTCACATGGAATACAAAGGAAACCGTGCAATCAAAGAGAAATGTTCAATGTTGAAAAGAATGGTGTCAAAGGCTGTCATACAGGTTTGCTGCCATGTGTAGGATGTAAAACCGATGAGATACAGTCCATACAAAATCGCAAACACCACAACGCGTGCACACAACATAAGAGAAGCATGTTAAGAAGGCTTTAATTGCCCGAGAGGCAATTAAAGCCATATTATGGTAGTAGTCCATATTACAAAGTGCAATTCACAATTGCAGATAGCTTTTTCTGAGACTATAGAGCCAAAACCACAGACTGATATACCGGACATTATTTTACTTTTTTTAAACACACTGGGGTATGCTGCCAAAGTGTCCTGATTCTTAACCACCGTCATTTTAAATATTTCCAAAATTTCCATGAATTCAAAAAAGAAACTCACAACGCATGGCAAGGCATTGTGAGCTTTTAGATTGGCCATTTTAGTTTTTTACTTGTATAGCACGTTTCAAAATGCAGATTTCACAAAGTAATTTACACTGTCGGCACTGACAGTGCTAAACAATCACACTTCAGCAGCATGAAAATTATTTGAGATGTTTCGCATAGCAGCTCTTCTATACTGTATTTATTTTAACACACTATTATGGCTCAGAGTGCCAACGTTCTAAGAAAAAACCTTTTATTCCCCTAATAAATCCCCCTGTTTCTTGTGTTTGGCACACCATTTTTAAATGTACATCCTATACACTGATCTACACTCATTACGTATATTCTGCTTCAGTGTCTTGCTCAAGGGCACACTGACAGGGTAGAAAGTGAACTAGAAAGAGGTGCTCGTGGAGCACAGATTATTTTATTAAAACTTTCTATTTTTGAAAAAACGTAAATAAAATAAAAATACACGTCAAAACCACAAAATCTAGCTCGGATCAGGCTCTAAAGATTACCAAACCATATTATTTTGACTAGGAACCGCGGCTTGCATGTGATCATCATCTCCTCCGGCGGTAGTCGTTTATTTTATGTGTTGGTTTCCCCCCCTGTCTCTACACAGCGACAACATTGTTGTTCACATAACCTTCATGCCAACAAAGCCCATTGAAGTTAAATGACTCAGGCTGTCACCTTAATGCCAGTGAAAAGATGACAGGCAGGAAGGTATTGATTTTCAGTGGCAGGGGGTTCCACCGCGACCACAGAAAGCGCTTGCCAGGCCAGCGTGTCAAAAGCAGCCTTTGATACACAGAACACCACAGAGAGAAAGCTCTTCATGGATGGAGAGAACAACAGAGATCAATATAGAGAGGGGGAGAGGGGGGCCATTCCCAACTTGTGGTTCAGGGATCACTGGTGGGCCGTGAGTATATATTGCGAATAAAGTGTATTTGTGTGATGATATAACATAAACAATATTGAAAACATTTATGTGAAGAATCACACCCGTGTCAAGCGAGGAGGGCATATCACAATTTGCGTCCTCACCTTAGTCATCAATGTTTGTGATACGCAATGTTTGTGTTTACGCACTCAAAATTATCCATTCATTGGCAATGGCATTTTAATGTTTGTGTAGGACAAAGTTGTGCACTATATCCCACCCTGTCTCTTCTCCGTGCTGTATATAAGCCAGAAGGGGCGTGCGTCTGTGACTGGAATGGAAAGCATTTCCACGGCAGTATGGATGGCAGTATCCACAGACAGAACAACACCGTAACTCCACTCCGCGTGACACCTTGTTGTTTTCCAGATGAGAAGTGTAAAACCCGGTCGATCTTGTAACATCACAATTAGCTGCACTGCAGTACTTTAATCAGTAGTTGCACACATTAAGCTGTATGTTTATGAGACAGGAGGGCAAGATGCAGAGCCCTGGGTGTCACAAAGTCCCGGGGGATTTGAGTTAAAAAACAACCACTCATCACGGGACAAACTATATACACACATACTTTAGTAGGAATTTCACTATAATAAACTAAGTACCAGTTGCTTGCACGCACGCACACACACACAGGTTCAAGGCAGAACAAGGTGCTTCACCCCTCGGTCATGCCATGTGGGCTGTGCACTCTCAACACAGCCGACAGTCATATGCCCATTCAGCAGTTTGACTCTCCCTGGCCAGCTCAAAGACGGCACGAAAACAACCTCTCCTCCACACCTTATACACACACAACAGAGATGGATGAGGGCAGGATGGCGTGCGTGCGTGCGTGCGTGCGTGCGTGCGTGCGTGCGCAGCAAGTCCAGTGCGCTACAGCCAGTTGAGGATAGAAGGGCTCGCACGGTGCTCAACAGGGACAACCTGAATCAGAGAGAATAACACCCGGGTCACTTCAGGAGAGACTGGAAGAGTCAAACCGGTTTGACCCGGTCAGTGCTGTCACCCCTGCAAAATAATAAATACGTGCAGACCAGTATTTTTACTTGGGTATAGTGTTTCCTCAAGTGCCCAAAAATCTGCACAATTGGATACTACTGCCAGTCAAAAAGATTTTATGGTCACCCTTGAGGGAAAGGGACATTGGCAAAATATATATGCAAAATATAGAGCCAAGGTTGAAATTAGTCAAAGATTCAGGGTGAGGTTCTGGGTTAAGATGAAGTATTAAGGTTTAGGTGTTGGGTTTTGGGTTTCCTTTGCCATGCAATTGTCTGAAACATTTTTCAGTATCACACTGTATGGTGTAGTACAGATATCATCTCTGTCGGGTGGAAACAGTTACTTTTCAGGAATCAAATTAAGAAAATATACAGTATATCAAAAGTAGCAGATGGACGAGCTCAAAACGCTCAGATCGGTGAACCAACATTATACATGTACAGTGCTTGCTCCATGCGCTACCCGCTCCTCTATACCATGCAGAAAGCACGCTGGCTGGGCCAGGCTTGTGTGCAATCTTACCTGGCAGCTGTTCCAAAGCTGCTCCGCCAGCCTGTTGATCTCAGCGAGAACATGATGGACGATGGCAGACTTCAGCAGGCTGCTTCCTCCCAGCAGAACCACACAGTTTGTCCGCTTCTCCTCAAGATGGAACTAAAGCGCACACGTGCACGCACACGCACACGCACACGCACACGCACACACACACACACACACACACACACACACACGCACACACACACAAGTTCACTAACATTCTGAAGGTTACATGTTACTCATTACACAGCCAGCCCACCTGGCCTGGCTGACATCTGCGGCCTCCACCTCCCTCTAGTTGGCTTTCTGCCCTGTCAGTGTGCCCTTGAGCAAGACACTGAAGCGGAATGTACGCAATAAGTGTAGATCAGTGTCTAGAATCTAAATACAATTAAAAATATATACTGTTATTTTGTGGAAAATCAATAAAGAAATTTGTTAAAAAAAAATATATATAAATTTAATTAGCTCTACTGTATAAAAGACCCGGTATGCGAAAACACCTGAAGTGAATAGTGCAGCACTGTCAGCAAGTTACTTTGTCAAATCTGCATTCAGAAAAGTGCAAGTTAATTTATAATATGATTATAAGAAACAATATGCCTGTGTGTGTACCCAAGTGAACAACATCAGATGACAATTACAATTCCAACATACTGCAGTGCAGAGCCCTTTAGGAAGAAAGCCATTACCCAAAGTTCTATATTCTATTCTCAATAAAGTGAATTCTTCAAAATCTAACCTAAAGCATACTAGTCTGCCAAAGTGTGAAATTGCCTATTTTAATTTAGAACATAGTTAATGTAGGTTATAATAACTTCTCTTTTCCCATCAAAACGTCCAAACTCGAGTCAGGTTGTTAGACGGTTTGTTCAAGATCTTGGTTCGATGTTTCGAAGGGCACACTTAAAAATATCGCAATCGTTTGCGGCCCACCCATCTAGATGGGCCACGTGCATTTCCCGTTTATTTTAATGATTTGGCTCTGTTCTGATGTTTCAAAAACCTGCTATTAGCGAGAGGATTTAAATAACCTCAATGTAGAATTCACTGTTATAAAATCCTTCGATACATATGCGATGAGATGTATTGAAATGTCCATAGCTATTATTTATCTACATTTACCATCATCAACATCTAAGAATGTGGTGACTTCAATGGTACATGTAAAAATAAAATGAACAACATATTATTAAAACAAAAACATGCTCTTGTATTCCACATCCCTGAGAAAAAAGGGCAGCGGTTATTTCTGTAGGGAGAAAGAGATAAATCTCAAACAGGGACATTGGCGCATTCTTGGAATTCGGAGCCATCTATCAGGTCAAAGTAATAAAGCCCAAAAGGGGGTTGGCAAAGGCATCCGTGGTGGCTTTATTCGTGTAGCCCCAGGGGCCACCTTGGCTAGACCCCGGCTGGACCCCGCCTAGCCGGGGTCAGTGAATGATGGCCTGTGGAATTCAACTCTGATCCACATGTAATTGGAAGGTCCTCAAGGTGAGGAGATTGCCATGATCGATCACACAACCATGGGGTTGCATAATATGTCCCAGGACAGGACCACAGGACAGAGGGTGCTAATCATGGACATGGTCGCAGCTGCTCAAGTGACTACTGCACTGGCCAACCACAGCATCTGGTCTTTACCGGGACTTCGTCATTTCAATCCAAAGGAGCTTTATTGGCATGAGATGACAAAAGTGCCTCTGATTGGCCTACCGATTTTGTGACCTAAGCGGAAGCTTGGAAAGCAAGCTTCGGGTCATGCTTCCCCTATGCTTCGCAACTAATCTCGGGAAAGCTTGCCTACTCTTGAGGAGTACAAGCCCCAGAGCCGAAGAAGGCATCTACCTTTTTATGCCTATGGTGCTAATACGCTTAGGAGTCATTTTAACCACATTATCTTTATGTTTTTGTAGCGAAAACAGCAAGATCTGCAACCTGTGTGTCACACTGCAATTCGTCACACGACTAAGTATAGGGCTTACAGTAAGTGGTTAAAAGTGTTGGGGAGGTTGACCTTGAGGTGAGCCTCATTCTGTGTTCAGACTATGTTACAAAATGACTAGGCATGGCCTGCTAAAATGCTCGCAGTCACAAGAACCCATATTCCTACAACAGCTGCCACCCTCTGCCAAGCAGCATTTGTTTTGTCTCAAATGAAAGGGCAGGGTTAAATAGCACAGGGAACTATCAAATCAAAAAATAAATTAAGGTTTACGGAACCATACAGGAATTTGGGGGAGAGAGAAGAAAGGCAGCGGAAGTGGTGCCTCTTTGCCATGCTGAAAGAGTTGAGGCCAGCTCAACTTTGATTTGTAGCACGTCACACCTGGTAGTTTGTCAGTTTGTAGCTTAAATCGGGCCACTGATGGATCACCAGGGGATGGCGTTCCACATTACTCACTACTGTATTATGGTTATAGCCAGGGCACTGGGGAGATTTCCATAGATTTGTGAAAACACACAATATCAATGGACAGACAGCATTTTTGACATATATTCTTTTGTTTTGGTGAAATACAGACAAAAAGCAGTGAGTGATCAACACCTCATTTCAATTCTGCCACCTGCACAGCATGGAGATGTTCAGTAGAAGACTGCCCCCCTGTCCTCTGTATAACCTGTGTTGAGTCATTAAGTCATTGCTATTGGACATTGCATTTCTGCCAAAACTGATACAGGAATAAAAGAATGTTAATTAAATATATGTTTTCTATTAATATTAGGATAAATTTGCGTGACTGTAAAGACGAAACGGAAGTGGAGAGGAAGCCCCACTTCCATTTTGGAAGAGGCAACAGTCTGGCCACCCAAGACTAGAATTGTTGGGGTGAACCTTTCATCCTCCTGAAACTCTGCAAGTAGGTTTTACCAACGCTGGTATCAGTGTAGGCCTTGCATTGTATCAAATAAGTCTACTAAGAACATTTAGTTGCAATTCTACATTCTCTCACTGAGGAAATATTTAATGTTCCACAATTAGTACAATCAAAGTATCTCAAAAACATGAAATGCCAATTCCCTCGTCTCACCAGCATCCTTCTGTACCGCACCATAACAATGCCCTGCAAGACAAGGGCTGTGGAGGATGCAACAGTTCATTCAAACTGATGATTTAATCACTGATAAAAATAAACTAATGGATAATATATTTAAAAGATCAATCCCTATTTTAGGCCAACCCTTATAAGATGAAAACAATGTTCAAAAGGTTTCTAAATAATTTTAAAAAAATAGCAGATCTACATGCTCGCATGATGGAAACAATAAGAAAGGTGGGAGGTACCAGTCTGGCTTGCGAGACTACATCACTAAAGGTGTGTGTGTACTGGGTAGCGCTAAATCCACAACTCATGACAGGTTTATTCTAAATGGCAGTTACAGGCACATAAATGAATCATTTAAGCTGGAATGGTTTGTAAAACCTTCTCCAGTAAATAAATGATCATCATATGGAGAGCTGAGGCAGGCTTTGCCACGCAAATGTAGCAGTGGTGGAAGAAGTAAATGTAGCAATACCACAATGTAGAAATGTTCATGTTACGTAAAATTCCTGCATTCAAAATTTCACTTTGGTGAAGAACCAAAGTATTGGCATCAAAATGTAATTAACACTCCCGGCCAGGATTAATGTATTTATTTATCACGTATTGCCCAAGGTTTTCCCCCCGTCAACCCTTATTTTGAAGAGCCAAATATCAGTAACCGGATGTTATGATGACGTAATGGTAATGGAGTATCACAGCCACCGGCTGCCGGCCGTTGAAAAACCTTGTTTTGACCAGAAACAACATTCATTGTGCCGATTTGGAGATAAAAGGCATTGAAAGCAGCACATAGAACACACGTGGATGTGTACTCAACTTAAGATGACGTGTGTTAAGTAGTATTTATTTTTAATTGCATATCTACAAGCTCACAGAATATTGCATTACAACGTGTTGCAAGGTTGTAGATCGGCAATTTACGAACATTCTAAAGTATACAATTGGGGGTTTGTATTCAAAATACAAATCTGCAAAGTAACAAGTAAATGCGGTGGTGAAATAATTGTAGTGGAGTAAATATTCACCTCTGCGATGTAGTGGAGTTAGAAGTACAGTTTGTATAAAGTATCGAAATTAGTACCCAAAGTTGTACTTAAGTACAACAGTACTTGAGTTATAAAAAATAGATATACTGTACTTTCCACCTCTGGAATTTAGATTTTTACTGTTCTGTGAGAGGTTTTTGCGTGATATGCTAGGGTTGAGTCAGCTCACCAGGAGAGCGAAGACTTTGCAATGTCATCGTCTTACTCTTCATCTTGTCATGTCTTGTCTTGTCATGTCTTGTCATCTATAATCCCCTTACCTGTCACCATAGGCTTCCCCGCTGGTTAACTGCCTGCGGAAACAGGCCCATTCCAGGGGCTTTTGGAGAAATTATGAAATATAAATGCACTTTATTGCATGGTTGCAAAATTACCTTGCAGTGTACTTTTCAGTCCATTCTTAAAGATGGCCACATCCCCTCCAAAAAAGTAAACTCTGCTATTGCATCTTTACACCAGTGATGTGAAGGCCCAGGTGACATCCTTAGTTTCTTAACAAAGCCTCAAATTAAACAAAGGCACCACAGAACAGACTGTTTGAAATGCGACCGTTCTAAATCTTTATGGATGGTGTAAATCAGATGGGAACATGCAGATAGTTTCTGTCAGGTGGAAGCAAGCAGGGAGGTATTGGGTCCTATTTTTAGAGTCTTTGGTATGACCCGGCCGGGGATCGAATGATCTGCTACCTTTGATGCTTTTGTGTGACGCTCAGTGTAGTGTGATCAAGTATGGCGTTGATTTACGAAAAAACACAAAAAGCTAGAATATGGAGATAATAGCTTTCTGACCGACAGCAACGATATACATGTAGTTCCCCTTTACATTTTCTGGTGGTCATTATTTTGGTACAACTGAATACTAAGAACACATTATAGTTCTGAGTCTGACTAAATACAGTAGTGGGTGGAAAGATTAAATTGTGTAGATAATTAGGAGGAAAAAGAGACCACCAAAATTGTATTTTGGGGATCGAATATCGCCTGCGTCCTCGTTTTTGAAAGGCAGACGTCTCAGAGAGGAATCTTCTCATTAGAAATCTGATACAAAATATCACATTTTAATTATGGAAAAAAGTTGCTGACTGGACATCTAGGATGTCTTGTGGAGATGTGCAGCCAGAGTGGTCACTGCTTGTAACTGGAAAGTGACAGGTTCCATATCCACTGCAGTGTCCTTGAAATAGGGACTTTAAGCAGTGACGGCTACGCCAGTCTGCTACGGCGACCGGACATGGATCTGTGCTCGATATATAAACCTGCTTGCCGTCGCACCCCTTTCTACTACGACAGAAGCTACACTTTCATGTAGCATCTACAACGCCATGTCATAACCATGTTTATTGAAATTATAGCTGTCATACATTTACACCGATTGCTCCATCACCTCTATTATGCTGTGTAATGCGATGGCATGCTCTTAATGAAGAAATGACACGAATACAATGTCATGTTAACCGCGTTTATTAAAACGGTATTAGAATAACATAGATTGCTTCTCTTTCCACTGCTGATCATGTGCATCGCATCACAGATTAGAAAGTTATGGGAAAGTTAGCTGACGAGGGACGGGGTGTTTAAAAAAAAGTGCTTGTGTTTGACACATGCTCCATATAGATGCTCCTCACCATGGGAACCAAAAATGCACGGCGACCCGTCACAGACGGCTGTTTGCTTAACGACTTTGACAGCTACGGCGATTGCTTCATAGCCTTGCGGAGCCGTCGTGAAAACAGCCGCTGCTTAAAGTCCCTAATAAAATAACACGGAGAGCCCATGGCTTATTATGTAGTAAGTGAAGTGGATGGTGCTCAAAGTGGGGATGTGC